>JBBBDQ010001240.1:1470000-1515000 GCA_037127315.1 Ascarosepion bandense | reverse complement strand
TCGTAAATAATCAGGCCGGTAGATATAAATATATAATAGTGTTTAATTAAAAACAGAATATCTACTTAAATACGGGTATCGAAAATAATGTTCAAACAAATCTTTTCAGAGATGAGACATTGTAGTTTCAATGTCGAAACAAATGTACAATTGTAGTGGACATATATAAAAAAAATTTAGTGTATCGAGGCAGCAAATAATTTTCTAAACATATACTGTTAAATAGAAGAATGTCTATTATGTTTAATCATGAGCCGTTCTAAACGTCGTGTTTTGGCTTTAATTTCAGTTGAAAATAAAGACAAAAATTCTCCAACATTTGGATAATTTTTTAATTTTTTTTTATTTAATTATTTTTAAATAAAAACATTCTGTACATGTTCTAAAATATAATATATATATATATTCTAAACACATACTGTTAAATATAAGAGATAATGAATGTCTGTTATGTTTAATCATGAGCCGTTCTAAACGTCGTATTTTGGCTTTAATTTCAGTTGAAAATAAAGACAAAAATTCTCCAACATTTGGATAATTTTTTTATTTTTTTTTTATTTAATTATTTTTAAATAAAAACATTCTGTACATCTTCTAAAATATAATTTATAATATATATATATATATATATATATATATATATATATATATATATATATATATATTCTAAACATATACTGTTAAATATAAGAGATAATGAATGTCTATTATGTTTAATCATGAGCCGTTCTAAACGTCGTATTTTGGCTTTAATTTCAGTTGAAAATGAAGACAAAATTTCTCCAACATTTGGATAATTTTTTATTATTTTTTTTATTTAATTTTTTTTAAATAAAAAAAATTCTGTACATGTTGCATCCACCTCGCCACTTTTATAAGCTTCAAAAATTGATGAAACTGATCAGTCTCTGATTGTAATAAGATTTGATCTTCAGCATTTTTCCCTCTGCGTTTTCTTTTTCACTTAGCTTTTTAAGGACACATCTCTATTCTGCTAGTATTGACGTTAGTATTACCCGTTCGATTTTGTTTCGAAATCAATCTCTCTTGTGTTTCAACAGCTTGAGAGAAGAAAAGAGGGCAGTAATAGATTAGAATTCCACTTCTCTATGAATGAAACATTATTCCGTTTAATTTAGTGAAGTAACATACTTATTTTTTGGCTTAATTTGTACATTTACGGAAATGAAATAAAAATGTCTTTTCGTAGCGTACATGCATGAATTAGTGTAAAAATTATTGTCACATAAACTGTCAATGAAATAGATAGCTGTCATAATTTATGAGTTAACGTTTTAGAAATAGTCGTAGTCGACAGTCTTATGAATTTATTTCTCAGCCCTCACGTACAAACACGCGCATGCGCACGCTTGTTGTGATTATCTGTGGTATGTATAAATGACTATAAAGTGAGAATAGATTGTGTATATAAGCGTTAGGGTCAGCTCTAAGGCAAGGATTGACTGCAGTGAGCATCAACCTCCACCACACCTATTTTCCATTAAATTCCTTTCTGTAGGAACCGCCGGAAGTTCAAGGGTCAAGCGAATTGAATGGCAGACGGTATTAGCGAAAGTTCAACATCAACCTCATGAGTTTCATTTAAAACGTAGGGAGGAAACAAAAGGGGCTTAGCGGGAGCGTTAGTGAAATGGGGAATGATCTTTAGAGTAAGAAGGGAGAAAAAAAAGGAGAAAAAATAAGAAGGAAGGAAGGGAAGAGTGACGTAAAAGGAGAGATCAAAGAAAGAGGGGAGGCTGGGTGTCATGTGATACGGTAAAACATTCTGATTGGACGCGCTTCAATACTACCATTTACACTCCGACTGAAGCTGATATCGCGTTAGTTGTACCGAAAACCCCGTTTACATTTTTCTCTTTGTGGTGAAAAAGTTAAGCAAGCGAGAACGCTAACAATTACGACTGAGTAGTATTGAGGATGTGTGTTGTTGTGCAGTGGATATCGGCTTGGAGCGACAAATCGGAGAGCCGAGTTCGAATTCCAGTTGAATTCCCTGTTTTCACTTACACACAAATACCCTTGGGAAAGGTATTAATCCCTCTCTCCAGTTTAAGTAATAGAACAGTCAGTCATGTCTCTTTCGGGACATGATCGCTTAAGCGTGTATCACGTATGCCATTTAACTGACTGACTGAATATAGTTGAAAATATGATCAAGGCTTCTACTGAGCATCAAGCGGGGGATCAGTTTTATATTGTTATGAAGTAATAAATTGATTCCCCACTAATTACTGCTTAATATAATACATCTCTTTTCTCACTAGCTATGAGTCAAATAACAGAGCAGATCAGGTTCTATAGCCTTGGCTTGCAACCAGTCTACCGCAGAAAGTAATGGCAATCTACTGCGGGATAATTTTCTGCCCAGTCAGTCATGTCTCTTTCGAGACATGATCGCCCAAGCGTGTATCACGTATGGCACTTAACTGTCTGACTGAAGGGTCAAATGTGGAGATGTGCAGGTAACACAAGGGTTAAAGGTGCGGAAAGCGGCAATGGCTACATGACACCACCGTAAAACATTTTGGATCGTACGGTGAAGAGTCTACGGCAAAGTCCTCAGTTAGTCAGTTAAGTGCCATACCTGATACACGATTGGACGATCATGTCTCGAAAGAGACATAACTGACTTGGTTGTAGATTTTCCCGCAGTAGGTTGCTGTAACTTTCTGCGGTAGACTAGTAGTCAATCCAGGCTATAGAACCCAATCTGTCCTGTTATTTGACCCATAGCTAGAGAGGGAAGAGATGTATTATATTATTGAGACTGGTTGTCAGCCAAGGCTATAGAACCCAATCTGTCCTGTTATTTGACTCATAGCTAGAGAGAGATGAGATGTATTATATTATTAAGTAGTAATAAGTGGGGTATCAGTTTTATATTGTTATGAAGTACTAAACTGATCCCCCACTTTAATAATGTTTTCAACTATTATAATCAGTCAGTACCATACGTGATAAACACTGACTGGGCAGATGATTATCCCGCAGTAGGTTGCCATTGCTTTCTGCGGTAGACTGGTTGCCAGCCAAGACTATAGAACCCAATCTGTCCTGTTATTTAACCCATAACTGGAGGGAAAAGACAGATTAATACATTTTCCAAGGGTATTTGCGCTGAGGTTAATGCAATGAATTCAACTGGAATTCGAACTCGGCTCTCCGATTTTTCGATCCTCAGACTGATTTTAAAACTCATAGTTTTTCTTAGACTGCTTACGAACTCTAATTTTATTTATAAAATTTACTCTAATCTTATTAATAAAAGTAATTAAAAACTTTTCTAATTAAATCCGTTCTTAGTTTTATTGTATTTTTATTCTATGATTCAGAATAGGTTTTCGGTGAATGGTTTTTCCTTTGTTAGAAACAAAAATTATGATTTTAAACTATCCAAGGGGTTTTGCTTTCAACTAATATAAGTATTAAGGGTGTGAAATTTAATTTCTCGAAATTTTATAAAATTAATAAGTGGTAGGGGAGAACTGATGTAAAAAAAAAAAAAATATTATTTGTCAAGATTTTCTAAAAAACACATCTGTGATAACTTAATTCAATTGTGGATAAACCCTGAAAGTTTTATTAAAATCCGACAATGATTTGACTTTCACAAGAATTTACAAATTAAAGTCTTTTTCGCCAGAAGAATGGGTGATAAAACACTAATCCTAATTTTACGTTAACTGCTGACGAAAAGCTAAAAAGAAAATTTAACCAAAATCTATTACCGTAAAAAAAAAAAAAAAAAAAAAATAGTAAAATTTCATATTCTAATCTTTGCTTATCCAGCTGAAAATACGACATTTAATAAAACTTTCGAACCTGCACAAAAGGATTAAAAAAAATTAATTTAATAATCAAAATTTGGTCTTTCCACTTAATAATAACATACAGATTTTGACGATAAAACTTTGTTTTATTTAATCAAGTTTGGGGTATTTTTCATCATGGTATACTCTTTTTCATCGAATTAGTGGAGTTACTTATTTAATAGTCATTTAATTTTAGTTTTGATATATCCCGGAAAGGAATATCAGTGTAAAGATTAGTGGAAGAAGGGTACTCGAAACAGGAATACGATATAACAGATTTATTGTACTACTGTACAATTAACAATAAGATACAGATAAACAATCAACGAGTAGGAGCGGAATAAACTATCAAATAGATAATGCCTTCGCCTAAGACGGTTGCTCTCTCTCGTACCGCTTGTCACCGTCCTTTATACTCTAGAGCAATACATTCTCGGGGATGGCAGGACGTTCACCTATAAAATATACGCTAGTATTCGATAATTACAAGGCACAAGAGTCGCTCAAGGTAGGGGATTTCTGAATCCTATTGATTTCTGGAAGAAACAATTGTATATTATGAGAATATATCGGACAGATATTGGTTGACTGAACTTAAAGAGGTTAAGATTGTAGTTGTCAGGAAAATTTCTTCTTGGGGGTCCACAAAATAGCCGTTCTTTGATCTATCCCGGAAAGGAATATCAGTGTAAAGATTAGTAGCAGAATGGTACTCGACACAGGAACACGATATAACGGATTTATTGTACTACTGTACAATTTAACAATAAGATACAGATAAGCAAGAAACGAGTAGGAGCCGAATAAACTATCAAATAGAGAATGCCCTCGCCTAAGAGATTTGCTCTCCCTTCGCACCGCTCGTCACCGTCTCATAGTCTAGAGCATTCTATTCTCTTTGTTTAGGCTTTTTTTTTTACAAATCTTGTGGCACAAGGCCGAAAGGGAGGGGGAACAAAATTGAGGTTGGTCATACAGTATCTACATTATAACTACCTAATCAGACTCGTAACCCAGACATACATTACATTTTTTCACAAGCACCATAAAAACGTATCCATGAACACACAAACCATCTCGCACCATAATACCGCAATGCATTCTGGGGACCTAAAAATACCCCGGATGTACATAAAAATTACAATTTTTTATATGATACAAAAATATATAAAAATTATACATGAAATGACATGATGGGGAGGGGCATGAAACAAAAATGAAACAAAAATTTCCCAAACTAAAAGATTTTTCAACATAACATATCAACAAAACCATGATGTTAGCTGGACCCAACCCACCCTCAAAACAAAGAAGCCGCCGTATTTTGCCCAAAGGACAAAATCAAGAGGCTCTCTTTATTTAAACTTTTTACAAGTCTTATGGCACAAGGCCGAACAGTGGGGTGGGGAAAGAAAACTCAGGATGGTCGTACACTATCTACGTTATACCTAGCTAATCAGACTCGTGACCCAGACATACATTACAATTTGTCGCAATCACCATAAAAACGTATCCATCAACACACAAACCATCTCACACCATAATACCGCAATGCATTCTGGGGACCTAAAAATACCCCGGAGGTACATAAAAATTACAATTTTTAATATGATGCAAAAATATATAAAAATTTTACATGAAATGACATGATGAGGAGGGGCAAAAACCGAAACAAAAAATTCCCCAAACTAAAAGATTTTCAACATAACATATCAACAAACGAAAAAATGATTTTAGCTGGACCCAACCCACCCTCAAAACAAAGAGGCCGCTGTATTTTGCCCAAAGGACAAAATCAAGAGACACTCTTTCTACGGGGAATGGCGAAGAGAAAATAAATTGGACTGGGGAAAATATAATACTGACCCAGACGAGATGAAAAAAGGGGCAAAATAAAGACGGAGCTGGGAATCTCGAGCTGGATCATAACAAAAGAGACTAGAGCATTCTATTCTCGGGGATAGCAGAATATTCCACCATAACAAGTTTAATTTAAAATGTATATAAATGCAGGTAAAGAAAAAGGAAATGTTGCTAAGATAGCGAAAGTTACAAAGCACTGCTTTGGATCGCCAATTAGGCTTACCAATTTGTGGGTTCGGACCCTAGAAACCAGGGCCATTAGATGGCGCCTGAAACGTTCCGAAATGGGGAAGTGTTGAGCGGACTTTATCAATTTCTGTCAGTTAAGGGACATACGTGATAAACACAATCATGTCTCTTTTGATCCATAACTGAATAAACAGAAGATTTTTCCGCAATAGATTGCTATTTCTTTCTGCGGTAGACTGGTTGCCAACCAAGGCTATAGAAACCAATCTGTTCTGTCGTTTAACACATAGCTGGAAGGAGAAGGGATAGATTCATACTTTTCCTAATGGTATTTGCGCGTAAATGATTGCAATGAATTCAACTGGAATTCGAACTCGGCTCGCCGATTTTTCATTCCGAGCCGATAGCCATTGCAATGCAACACACACACACACACCTACCAAATTCCACTTCAAAAATCGACCTTGTCTACTCGAGGAGGTGTGTGGATGAATAGAACTGTACAACTATCCAACTATGAGCAACTGAGAAACACCCCGGGTAGCGGATGTGCGTTGTGGTGCAGTGGATATCGAATTTGAACGACCATACGAGGTGCCGAGTTCGAATTCTAGGGAGAAATGACCCCCGGTATACGTTTGGAAAGCTTGCCGAACAAAATGAAAGCAGAACTACAGTGCAAAGACACAGGCCGCTCTTTTACGAATCACATTCCCTTTGCAGAAGGTAAGTGATCTTTGCGAACCAAGTCTGTTGACCATTTAGTATGAGAGATCCTCGACTGTTTTGGCTTGTTAATACTCTGATTATCTTTTCATAACTCTCTCTCTCTCTCTCTCTCTCTCTGTTTATCTCGAAATGTAACGTATATAGAGATTCAAAGACGTCTCTGTATGTATCTGTGTTTATCTGCGATTATGTCGCTGTATACCTATCTCCAGATACACCGAGATATAGATCTAAACATCGATAGATAGATAGATAGATAGATATGAGAAGACTACGCAACAATGTTACGAAGGTCTCCCCTGAAGTGATTTCAAACCAGGCACACTCACTCAAATCAATAAACTGCATTTCCAGTTGAGTTGAATTGCTGCTTTATTCACTTAGTGAAGACTTTGAAATATATCTGCCCCACCCACCTTTTTTTACCGTCTTTCGATTTTAAGCGAAAATGAAAATGATATTCACTGATACTTTGAAGAATTAAGCTCATGTTTTTATATCCCGGGTAGCTTAAGTTGGCTGTTATGTTATATACACGAATGCATAGATACATACTAATCCCTTTAGACTAACGAACTGACATACATACGCACAGGGCCGGTGCTTGTAATCACCGAAATACACGACTGGAAAGGGCCCAAGCCATAATGGGGGCCCCGGGCAGCGTTATCTTCTCACGATATGCTTTCTTCTACCTATATTTATATCCGTTACAAATTAAACTAAGCACAACTGACGATTGAAGGATAGGGATTTTTCACGAATTTCGATGTCATCCTGGAGCGTGGGGGGGGGGGGGGGTGCTGGTTTTCACGAATTTCGATGTCATCCTGGAGCGTGGGGGGGGTGCTGGTTTTCACGAATTTCGATGTCATCCTGGAGCGTGGGGGGGGTGCTGGTTTTCACGAATTTCGATGTCATCCTGGAGCGTGGGGGGGGGGTGCTGGTTTTCACGAATTTCGATGTCATCCTGGAGCGTGGGGGGGGGGTGCTGGTTTTCACGAATTTCGATGTCATCCTGGAGCGTGGGGGGGGGGGGTGCTGGTTTTCACGAATTTCGATGTCATCCTGGAGCGTGGGGGGGGGGTGCTGGTTTTCACGAATTTCGATGTCATCCTGGAGCGTGGGGGGGGGGTGCTGGTTTTCACGAATTTCGATGTCATCCTGGAGCGTGGGGGGGGTGCTGGTTTTCACGAATTTCGATGTCATCCTGGAGCGTGGGGGGGTGCTGGTTTTCACGAATTTCGATGTCATCCTGGAGCGTGGGGGGGGTGCTGGTTTTCACGAATTTCGATGTCATCCTGGAGCGTGGGGGGGTGCTGGTTTTCACGAATTTCGATGTCATCCTGGAGCGTGGGGGGGTGCTGGTTTTCACGAATTTCGATGTCATCCTGGAGCGTGGGGGGGTGCTGGTTTTCACGAATTTCGGATTTGTCATCCTGGAGCGTGGGGGGGGTGCTGGTTTTCACGAATTTCGATGTCATCGTGGAGCGTGGGGGAGGTGCTGGTTTTCGAAATCTGCGAACTTCTTTCCCCATGCGAAGTTTTGAAAAAACACTTTATGAAATTCACTGTTTTATTTATTTATTTATTTATTTATTTAAATATTATAATTATATCACTCCCAAGCAAGGCAGTCTATCGCCACTCATGCCCAGAGTGTTACATAGAAGGAAAGTTATGAGAATGAGTGACAGGTTACAGTGGGTGTCTGGAAGTGGGTAAGAAAAGGGTTGACACTGAGAGTGGAGTGGACGGGGAAAGGAACATGAGAGAGAGAGGATGCAGGTTAATGAGATAGAAGATGACTATTGACTTTACATTTGATTTCTTGGAGATTATAGCCGTCGGGGAAGCAAGTAAACGGAAGAGAACTTCACAGGCGGGAAATGCGAGAAAAGGAGCTGCTTGAGTAGAATTTGCGTTTACATTTTATTGGTTTCACAGTAAAAAAAAGTGGAACTTAGTTGCTAATCTTGTGGCTCGAGTATATAGGGGGCACCAGTGAACTAAGTTCATCGGAGCAGAAGCCATGAAAATATTTGTAGAAGAAACACATGGAAGCCACACTGCACCGGTGAGAAAGTGACTGTATCCGAGCTGTCAAGTCGGGATCGATCATACTGCAGATTCTCCGTTGAATTTTGTCAAGGACCCCTAGGTGGATAGTAGGAGCACCCGACCAGATACGGCAAAAGTTTTCAATGTACGAGCGGATGGTAGATTTGTATATGTGCAGTATTGTATCAACCGGGAGAAAACTTCCTGGCCCTGCACAGAGAACCGACCTTCTTAGAAGCGGATTTAGCTATGGATACTATGAAGACATTCCACTTGAAATCTGTTGTGAGGGTTAACCCAAGGAGACGCAGTGCTTAACTTTCAGTGAGACTAGCCTGATCCATGCTAATGGGGTTAAGAGCGATTGTCTGTGATGGTTAATAGATAGCAGCTTCGTTTTGGAAGCATTAAAATTTACGATCCATTTCTTACCCCAGTCCGCCACGGATTGGAGGTTCTTTTCATGCTCGGAGGCGAGGTTTGCTTTATCAGCTTCGGCAGATTTTTTATCGAGACGAGAATAAACCGTAGTGTCATCAGCGTATATGCCTACTAAGGGTCTTATTACATCGGGGAGATCATTAATGTAGATAAGGAAAAGCAGAGGATCTAGAATAGAGCCTTGAGGGACACTTGTGTTCGTGTGATAGTATTGGGAGTCATGTCTGTTCAATACTACCTTAATTGTGCGATTTGAAAGGAATGACTGGATAAGGTCAAACAATTGTCCAGTTATACCATAGCCCCGCAGCTTGAATAGAAGGCCAGCATGCCAGATTTTGTCGAACGCTTTGGAGATATCTAGGGCAACAGTTCGAGCTTCGCCGTTCTTGTCGAGAGCCTGGTGTATGTACAGTGATGGTTGTGAGCATATCAGCAGTAGACCGGGTGAATCGGAAACCATACTGTTTGTCTGTGTGCTGTGAGGTGTCGTACTACCTCGGCACTGATGATGGCTTCAAAGACTTTGCCAAAGATTGGTAGGAGGCTGATAGGGCGATAATTAGAGGGGTCAGAGGGTTCACCAGTGTTTTTATATATTGGAACTACAGAGGAGGACTTCCAGGAGGCAGGAAAGCAAGATATGAGAAATAGAAAAAAAAAACAAAAACAAAAAAAAACATATAATGTAGCCATCACATTACATCACGACCTGCCTTAGGTCTTTCCACAGACTTGCGACCATAGCAGAAATCAAATTATGATGAAAAATAATAATAATAATGTCCTTTGTATGACAGTCAGTCAGTTAAATGCCATGCATGAAACACGCTTGGGCAATCATGTCTCGAAAGAGACATAACTGACTGGGCAGAAGATTATCCCGCAATAGGTTGCCATTGCTTTCTGCGGTAGACTGGTTGCCAGCCAAGGCTATAGAACCCAATCTGTCCTGTTATTTAACCCATAACTGGAAGGAAGAGACGGATTAATACCTTTCCCAAGGGTATTTGCGCGTAAGTGAATGCAATGAATTCAACTGGAATTCGAACTCGGCTCCCCGATTTCATGTTCTGAGCCGATATCCACTGCACCACAACGAACAACGTTGACAACATAAACCAAATCAATTCTATCATACACTCAATGAGAAATATTACGATTTCTTCAGAAGTTGGTAATTGCACTGATTCCCATTTAATATACGCCACCCAGGGTACAAAATATGACATGATTTATGACGGTCTCATCACGAAAAATAAAAGAAAAAAACGTTAAACGATTCAAGTGACGGGTATGATGTCAAATGTATCAATGGAGTTTGTGGAGCATTTTCTTACAAACGACTGAAATTTCGACGATCTTAAAATATCTTCTTCTGTGTGGCGTGTTTCTTCAGGACATAGGCGATCATGGCCATCCACATCTCCCTATTTGTAGCTCTTAGCATGCCTTCTCCACACAAACCCTGCTCTGCCATACACTTGCTCAAGCCCTTAACTCTAGAATAAAAGGTATAGAAACAAGCGGTCATAAAGTGAGGGATCAGTTTATATATTAGTTGTAATATGAAATTGATCCCCCATTTTATATTTTACAAGAAAATTAATAAATATGTTTTCTGTGTCTATAGAGGCTTCTGTGTGCCGTGTCCTTTCAGGACATAGATGATGATGGCTCTTTGCATCTCCTTATCCCTAGTGACTCTTAACATGTATTCAACTGGTTAACCCACCCAAACTCCGCTCTGCCATCCACGTCCATCTAGAATAAAAGGTATAGAAACTAGTATGGCCACAAAGTGAGGGATCAGTTTATATATTGATTATAATGTAAAATTGATCCCCCACTTTATATTTTACAAGAAAATTAATAAATATCTTTTCTGTGTCTAGAGAGGCTTCTGTGTGCCGTGTCCTTTCAGGACATAGATGATGATGGCTTTTTACATCTCTTTATCCCTAGTGGATCTTAGTATGCCTTCTCCTGGTTAATCCACACAAACCCCGCTCTGCCATTCATTTGCTCAAGCCCGTCAAGTATGTTATGCGCTGTTTTCCTCTGTCTCTCATTCTCTCGATCTGACCTGTGAGTATCAGATTATCCTAGCCTTCTTTATCGCATGTCCCAGGTACTTCAGCTGTCTTCTCCTTATTGTTAAGTATTAGTTTCCATTTCGTTTTCATCCTCTTTATGACCTGTGAGTATCAGATTCTCCAAGCCTTCTTTCCTCATCACATGTCCCAGGTACTTCAGCTGTCTTTTCCTGATTGTTAAGTATTAGTTTCCTTTTCGTTTTCATCTTCTCCAGAATTTCGTCGTTGCTAAAATTTTCAGTTCTTGGTATTTAAATTATCAGTCAGTTAAGTGCCATACGTGATACACGCTTTGGGCGATCATGTCTCAAAAGAGACATGACTGACTGGGCAGAAGATCATCCAGCAGTAGGCTGCCATTGCTTTCTGCAGTAGACTGGTTACCGACCAAGCTATAGAACCCAATCTGTCGTGTTATTTAACCCATAACTGGAAGAAATAGACGGATTAATACCTTTCCCAAGGGTATTTGCGCGTAAGTGAATGTAATGAATTTAGCTGGAATTCGAACTCGGCTCCCCGATTTCTCGTTCCGAGCCAATATACATTCTCAAAAAGTGTTCAGGATTTACTGAACTGCATCTTAAAACGTTTGCGGATAGCTTCGCGTGTAAGCTACTAACTCCCCGCCCCGGAGAAATGAACAGAATGACGGGAGAGTACCACAAGGCTTATACTAAGCTGTTTGGTGAATTTCTTTTAGCAACTAATAAACAAACGGAAAATTCCAAGATGAACAAGCTCACCATCATATTATACTCGTTTCAATTGCATGTCATTCACGCTAGATACGTTTCATGCATTTCGACGCGTTGATTACCACTACATCCGTTTTCCTTAATACAAACGACTTATAATTTTTTGCAGATTAAAAAAAATGTTATACTTTTAAAAAATATTTTTAAAGATAAATTAACGACTGATTATTTTTTTTAACCCCATCACACCCAGTGGAGCATAGGCCATTGGCGACCCCTCGTCATCACACTCTGTTCTAGGCTGCTTTGTTGTTGTCGGTGCTTCTGTTACTTGTCGCTTTTTAAAAAATATTTTTAAAGATAAATTGACGACAGACTATTTTAACCCCACCGCTTCCCATGGAGCATAGGCCATCAACGACTCTTTTCCTGGCTGCTTCGTTGTAGTTGGTGCTTCTGTAACTTGTCACTTTTTAAAAAAGATTTTTACTGGTGAGGGTGTTAAAGCTACGCTAACCCTTTTATCTCCCAGGCGAAGTGGTCCATCTCTAGGCTGGTTTCGATTTCAGAGTTTTCTATTCTGTAAGAACGGTTGCCACCCAAAGCTATAGAACCCAGTCTTTCCTACTATTTTATCCATAAAGAGATGAGATGGATTCATACTTTTTTCAAGTTTATTAGCACGTCAGTCAGTTAAGTGCCATATGTGTTACACGCTTTGGGCGATCATGTCTCGAAAGAAACTTGACTGACTGGGCAAAAGATTATCCCTCAGTAGTTTGCCATTGCTTTCTGTGGTTGACAGCCAAGGCTCTAGAACTCAATCTGTCCTATTATTTAATCCATAACTGGAGGGATTAATACCTTTTCTAAGGGTATTTGTGCGTAAGTAAATGCAAGGAATTCAACTGGAATTTGAACTCTGCACCCCGACTAGTCGTTCCGAGTCGATAGCCACTGCACCATAACGTACGTCCATATTAGCACGTAAGTAAATGTAATGAAGTCGACTTGAATTCGAATTTGGATTTCCGATTCTTCAATTCGAGTCACAATCCATTATTCTACCGTACGTCCACTGAAGGCAGACAGACTGTTGGAATATCGGCGAAAAATGTCGAACAATTTTTTCTTTTACTTTCATTAAAACATGCTCTTCTCTCAGTGTTAAAAAAATATTGGGAAAGTTACGTTAATTCTTTTGTCTCTCATTATTGTTACACCCCCGTTTAAACGGGGGTATTTTATTCGGTCGGGTTAGTTTTTTTTTCTGTCTGGTCGTGGTCAATATATCTGAAGACGCACTGGGTGAATTCGGATGAAACTTTCAGAGATTATTGGCCTCAAGAGTGGATTGAACCGATCATATTTCGGGTTCGATCCTGTACAGAATAAAACTTTTAGGTTATTTTTTTAGTGTTTTACTAATGTGTTCTCGTCCGTTTTACATGCCAAATACTGAATTACCTCCCCTAGATTGTTTTACGTCAATACGTTTTTCTGAACGCACTGTTTTTTCCACGAAAATACTATTATTTATAATACAAATTTAATCTTCATTATCAAAAAAAAAAAAAAAAAAAATACACACACACAAATGAGTCAGAATACAACTTCGGAAAATTAAAAAATAAAAACGAACTCTTCCATAATTCTTGCAGACTAATTTTTAATTTCTCTTTCCATTTTTAAAAAATATTTTCACTCTTTAGAGCGGTCAAGTTCATTGCTGATATTCTCATTTTAAGAATCATGTCTTACTCATTGCTGAGATGATATCACTATTGCCTGGCGGAGGTTTGCGATCTTTGACTGATTTTGTTGCTATTATTATTATTTATATTATTATTATTAAGTGCTTTCGACTTTTTCTCATTGTCCTACTGTATATAAACTTATTTGTAAATGAAACTGTGTATGTATGTGTGTGTGTAAGTGTGTGTTTGTGTGTCCGTTACCTATAGACTCCGAAACGGCCGAACTGATTTTCTTGAAAATTTACACAGTTGTACTATAAGCGTCTGCAAGTGTTCTTAGCTAGGTTTTGTGTCGAGGTACGAAAATTGATAATGGAATAAATCGGGTTGTAAAAGGAGTGGTCCGATTTTAATCAAATTTGATACACTAATAGACAAAGATATAAGAAACGATTTTCAAACGTTTCAAGATTGCAGTTCTTACAATAGTGCAGAAAATCGATAATATATATATATGTATATATATAAAGGAAAGATGTTTGTGTGTGTGTCTGTTTATCTGACTGTATGTCTGTATTTTTTCAGCCTCTTTATTTTAGTTTTTGCTTCGGGTTTGGCTCTAAGTAGGTATAATTGTAGTTCTTAGTCTCAGCCATGATACCATTTACTCAGAAGACTTATTTAGCCTTCAAAATTCAGTTTACGACGAAAAAACCTATTTCGTATCGATACCAGGAAATTAAAATTTGACTTACATCCAATCATTTTTCTTTCAGTCTACGGTTTCGCTTTAACTGGAAACAACTATTGCTTTTTAGTCTTTTGTGCCAACGTCCAAAGAGTCTGAGCTCCAGGACCATGGATTTTTCATTACACCCGAGCAACGCCGGGCTATGCTGCTAGTGTGTATATAAAGTGAAGAAGTAAAACATTGGAGGTGAAGGAATTGAGCAGGAGTTAGGTGTATAAAAGAAACTGCATACCGACTTAGATGAAGGTTTTATCTCTCTATTATCCAGTATTCATTCGGGAAAATGGTATGTCTTATCTCGAGAAAGAAACTGGGTCTTTAAAACGATACTGTTTATCTCCGACCTCTTATTACCTCTACAGGGTTTTTTTCCCTTCACCCGAAATCCATGTTGGCAAGCCGAGAAATTCTATTTCCTAACAAGGTAAATTATTTACAAGTTCTTCAGCCCAATAAATAGAACGAATTTTTAAAGAGCTAAAAAACAAAATAAACGAAGTATTGTATTAAGCTTGCATTTTTTAACACATAGGAATTATGGATGTGCTTTGTGGTACAGTGGATATCGGCTCGGAACCAGAAACCGGGGAGCCGAGTTCGAATTCCAGTTGAATTCATTGCATTCACTTACGCGCAAATACCCTTGGGAAAGGTATTAATCCGTCTTTCTTCCAGTTATGGGTTAAATAACAGGACAGATTGGGTTCTATAGCTTGGTCGGTAACCAGTCTACCGCAGAAAGCAATGGCAACCTACTGCTGGATGATCTTCTGCCCAGTCAGTCATGTCTCGAAAGAGACATGATCGCTCAAAGCGTGTATCTCGTATGGCACTTAACTGACTGACTGAATGCAGGAATTGCATGAATGTGCGTTGTGGCACACTGGATATCGACTCGGAACGACAAATCGGGGAGCCGAGTTCGAATTCCAGTTGAATTCTCTGCATTCACTTACGCACAAATACCCTTAGGAAATAGCAGAAAAGGTTGGGTTCTATAGCTTTGACTGGCAACCAGTCTACCGCAGAAAGCAATCTTCTGCCCAGTTAGTCATGTCTCTTTCGAGACATGATCGCCCAAAGCGTGTCTCACGTATGGCATTTAACTGATTGAATATAATAGTTAAAAACATGATTAAGGTTTCTACTGGGTATAAAGTGGGGGATCAGTTTTATATTGTTATTAATTAATAAACTGATCCCCTACTAATTACTACTTAATAATATAATACATCTCTTTCCTCTCTAGCTATGAGTCAAATAACAGGACAGATTGGGTTCTGTAGCCTTGGCTGGCAACCAGTCTACCGCAGAAAGCACTAGCAATAGACCGCTGGATAATCTTTTGCCCAGTCAGTCATGCCTCTTTCGAGTCATGATCGCCCGAACGTGTATCACGTATGGCACTTAACGGACTGGATGCAGGAATTAACCCCACCCTGACTAGCTAGGTGGCGCCATTCAGAACTATTAAAAGAAAACATGGCAAACCCTTTTCTTCGCTTTGTTGCTAACTCAGAAACAGGATTCTGTCAGTAGGAGGTGATATGTCCCGGAAAGGGATATATATATCATTCGAGGTAGTTAAGTGGTTTAGGCAAATGTAACCGGGTAGAACAATCTTGTACGTAGAGGTAATGGACGGTACTCGTCGTATGCAGTGTCCTGAGACGTAGGCGTAGTCAACAGTCGTAGAAAAAAACGCCTGATATTTATAAAACTAAAATTTTTAAGTGCGTAGGTTGACAAATGTAGTATACCCTTCTTCTTCTTCTTCTATGTACCGTGGGCGATCATGATTCTCCACAACTTCCTGGAGCTCTTAGTAAAGTTTGTCTTTCTGTTATCTTCCCTAATCCCTATTCTGCCAACCATTTGCACAAGCACGTTCTTCTTCTTCTTCTTCTTCTTCTTTGTCGCTGTCCTTTCAGGACGTAGGCAATCATGGCCTTCCACGTCTTCCTATCCCCAGTAGCTTTTAGCACACTTTCTCCTGTAACCTCTCGCAATCCCCGTTCTGTCATCAACCTGTTCAGGCCCTTCAAATATATTATCCGCTGCTTTCCTCTGTCTCTTTTTCCCCTCATCTGGCCTGGTAGTATCGGGTTCTCCATGCCCTCCTTCCTCATTGCACCTTCCAAGAACTTTAGTTGTCTCTTCCTGATGCTTTCCTTTTCGTGTTCGGTCCATGATATCCGCATCATCCTTCTGTAGAACCACATTTCAGCTACTTAAAGTATTTTCTTCATCTTTGATGATATTGTCCAACATTCATTACCATATTGAAGAACTGACATCACAGCAATCTAGTACTTACTTCTTTGTTTCTAGTGAAAATTTCCTGTCTTAATACTTTACTCAGCTTCTGAAACGCGTCCTTCGCCATGTCAATTCGCCTTCGGATCTCTGTGTCGCACTTTCCGTCTTCTTTTAGAATGCTTAATAAAAAAAGTGGGATAGATTATAAATAATGGCTTTTACTATCCGGGTTTGTGTTTTGTCCTCCTTGGGACAAACCCACAAGCCTCTGGTCTGATATTAGTTCCAAACGAACTTACTTCTCCCTATTTCTTTCTGCCTGCTACCTTTCTCTTCTTCGTCTTTCCTACTGATCCACCGACATAAGACCATCGTTCTCACCACGCCCGGTCGGCTTGTTCTGCTTCCATCGCTTATGTTTTGAGAGTCTCGAAAGTCCGTCAGCCATTATTGATATCAATCACTCGAACTGAGTCGATATGTTTTTGTCTTCATCTCCGCCGCATTATTTCATTTGTCTCACGATTCTTTGTTTTCTCTTTTCTTTTCTTTTCTTTTCTTTTCTTCTCAGCTTTACAAAGGTATTAATAGAATAAAATAGATACATGGATGTGAATAGACAAATACAGACAAATAGATAGATAGCTACATAGATATGAATAGACGAAGATATATTGATAAATATATAGATAGATGGGATTAGACGAAGATAGATAGATAGATAGATAGGAACAGACTGAGATATATAGCTTGGAACAGACAGACATAGATAGATAGGAACAGACTGAGATATATAGCTTGGAACAGACAAACATAGATAGATAGATAGATAGGAACAGACTGAGATATATAGCTTGGAACAGACAAACATAGATAGATAGATAGATAGGAACAGACTGAGATATATAGCTTGGAACAGACAAACATAGATAGATAGATAGATAGATAGATAGATAGATAGATAAATCAAGTCTTCGGCATTAAAATTTTTTCCTTATTCTTTGTTTAAACGAGATTGACAATGCATGTCTTAAAATGACATGTTGAAAATGGCTATTCCTCTCTAAATATTATATATATCTCGCTCTCTCTCTCTCTCTCTCTCTCTCTCTCTATATATATATATATATATATATATATATACACGAATATTAATAGGTTGGTTTTCTAGATTATATTTGCTAAGATGTTTCATACTCTTGAGAGATAGAATCACATTTCATAAGTTTAGAAGCATTAGGTGTTTTTCTTTCAATCCCAAAAGTGCCTACACATCTGTTGGCCATGACGTCTAGAAAACATATCTGTGAGGGGTGAAAGAAAAACCCTGAATTTAGTAGACCTAGTTATTACTTCCTCCTTCTCTCTCTCTCTCTCTCTCTCTCTCTCTCTCTCAGACACACACACACACACATATATATATATATATTGATGCAAATTAGTATACATATGAAGAGGGTGTATATATGGATAGTATTATTATTGTGGTGTTAATAAAACAGTGCTCAATGTATGAATAGAGCTGTATTATATATATATATATATATATATATATATATATATACATATATATATATGCAAATCTTACGTCTATATGAAGACTCGGAGTTCCATGCGTTATGCAATCATCAGGTGCATTTTTCAAAATGACAGTTTTATAGATTTGATGTTAAGTTCACTCGATGTTCATGGGAATTAAATCTTATAAAATTAAGCTACTGCTTTTTTAATAACAAGATTAAAAATTGAAATATTCCACGGGTACATATAGATCAAAATTTAAAATAAAATAGAAATAAAATAAAATAAAATGAAGGGAGAAGAAATCAAAGGGGCGTAAACCATGAATCATAAAAACTTTAACATTCAAATATTACGCGTACATAAAAAATGTATGGAAAATTAAAATTTAAAATAAAAATAAAATGAAATAAAATCGAAAAATGAAGAAGGAAATTAAGCAGTAAAAGGTAGAATTCAAAATTAAAGATTAAACAATGTAAGCAAAAATAAAGGGAGTTTAATTCATAATTGTTAAAAGTACTATTGCGGGGGAAAGAAAGAAAGAAAGAAAGAAATATTGAAAGAAAGAAAGATTGAAAAAAAGAAAGAAACAAAGAAAGAAAGATTGAAAAAAAGAAAGAAAGATTGAAAAAAAGAAAGAAAGAAAGATTGAAAGAAAGAAAGAAAGATTGAAAAAAAGAAAGAAAGATTGAAAAAAAGAAAGAAAGATTGAAAAAAAGAAAGAAAGAAAAAAATTGAAAAAAAGAAAGAAAGATTGAAAAAAGAAAGAAAGAAAGATTGAAAAAAGAAAGATTGAAAAAAAGAAAGAAAGAAAGATTGAAAAAAGAAAGAAAGAAAGAAAGATTGAAAAAAGAAAGAAAGATTGAAAAAGAAAGAAAGAAAGATTGAAAAAAAGAAAGAAAGATTGAAAAAAAGAAAGAAAGAAAGATTGAAAAAAAGAAAGATTGAAAAAAGAAAGAAAGAAATTGAAAAAAGAAAGAAAGAAAGAAAAAAGAAAGATTGAAAAAAAGAAAGAAAGAAAGATTGAAAAAAAAGAAAGAAAGAAAGATTGAAAAAAAGAAAGAAAGAGGCCAACGTAAAGAGGGATCTATATTTATCTGAGTCTAAGATTTTAAGTAAGTATTTTTTTATGACAGCCTGTGATCATTAAATCATTTTTCTTATTAAGCAAATTTGGATTCTTGATATATATATATATATATATATATATATATTTTTTTAATCATGTCACCCCAAGCAAGGCATTCCACTGCCACTATACACAGGACGATTGATGAGTTAGGATGTACATAGGGGGAGAGTTGGAGAGAATGGGAGGGTTAGTGTGTTAGGAGGTGTCTATTGACCTTACATTTAAACTCCTGGAGGTTATAGCCGTCGGGGAAGCAAGCATGCGGAAGGGAATTCCACAGGCGGGAAGTGCGAGAAAAGAAGCTGTTCGAGTAGAAATTACGGTTACATTTCATCGGTTTCACTGTAAAAGGGTGGGACCTAGTTTCCAATCTAGTATCTCGTGCAAACTCACACCTAGGGGGCACCAGTGATTTAAGTTCATCAGAGCATAAGCCATGAAAGTATTTATAGAAGAGGCACAGGGTAGCCACGTCATGGTTTAAGGTAACAAGTTTTTCTAAAAGGCATAGATTACATTTATCTCCTTTTCCGTTGTAATGTTTGGATTTAGCTACGATATTCCAGATAATAACTGGGTTCTTGTTTTTTTTTAATTTCCAATAATAAAGTAGTACTTTTGTTCTATTTGCTGTTGTTTAAAGAAAACATGTGATTGTTAAATCTTATCTTCCACTTGTTAGAATTTTTTTTTTTTGTAATATCACCCCGAGAAAGGTGGTAATGCCACTGATGTGCAGGGGTCTACATAAGAGTAAAAGGATTAGAGGAGAGTAAGGAGAGGGACGAACCAGTTAGAAAGAAGCAAGAGAAGGGTGGGAATACAGGTGTAATGACAGTTGCAAAGGTGAAGAGAAAGGGAAAGGATCTACAGGACGGTGTGGGGAGAACTAGGGTCAAGTAGTTAAGAAATGAGAATTGAACTTGCATTTAAATTCCTGGAGATTGTAGCCGTCAGGAAAGCAAGAATTAGGAAGCGAGTTTCACAGGCGGGAAAAGAAGCCGCAGGAGTAGAATTGTAGTCTGCTTCCAAAGTAAAATTTAACATCATTATCATCCGAATAAATTTGAGCTCTATAAACAATATTTTCGGACATTCATTGGCCATTCAATGGGCAGGTTTTATTTTTTCGATAGTTGCAATTATTTTTAGAGGGTCATTTTTGCTATTAGTTGGGTGACGGATGTTCTTTATGTGGGCCAAATATTTATTTGATATCATAGCATTATGTTGTGAAATATATTTATCTATGTTTTTAAAGCACCTATAACTAACTATATATAGATTAAAATCCACTGTTTATGCATTTCATTTTATAAAGAGTGCTCAATGTAGGAATGAATTAACGGTTTTATGTAAATATCGAAAATATTTTTCTCTAAAATTTAATTAATTATAATTGTTCATTTATAACTTATATATAAAAAAATATTTTACTAAAATAAATGATCCCCAACAATATATATACTTACTTAATTATAATTCTAACCTAAACAATCTACCCACTTTAACAGATGAGGTAGTACAAAATCAAATTAAAAAAAAACTATTAGGTTGTCCCAAAAGTTCGTAAACACTTGCAAAAAATTGAAATTTTACTCGCCAAGTAATCTAAGGTTACCAGAAAACACTTGCAAAAAATTGAAATTTTACTCGCAAAAAACAACAAAAAATATTGCTCAAAATAAAGACCATCATTTTCCAAGACTTTCTGCCATCGATCTGCAAGCTTTCGGATCTGGTCAAAGTACCACTCAGCTGGCTTCGAATCAAAGAATTCTTGACAAGCTTCTTCGACTTCCTCAAACGAGTCGCATCGGCGGCCCTTCAGAAAGTGTTACATTGAGCAGAAAAGGCCGTAATCAGATGGAGCACAGTCAGGACTGTAGGCTGGATGTGGCAGAACCTGAACGCCGTCCAGCTCTTCAAACTTGTCTTTAGTCTTCCTGGCGGTGTGTGGCTTGGCATTGTCCTGCTGCATCAAAGCGCGCTTTCGGTTGATCAGAGCCGAGTACTTTTGCTTCAACTTTTCGTAGACCCGCTCAAGTTGCTGACAGTAAAGAGTTCAGCACTGATGGCACGACCATTCGGAACCAACTCAAAATGCACGACTCCTTCAAAGTTCCACCAAACGCACAACATAATTTCTTGCCGAATCGATTTTGTTTTGGAACCGACGGTGTCTCTTGCCCTTTCTGAACCCATCGCTTGTTTCGATTGTGCTGGACCAGACAGACCCATTTCACAAGAGTTTACGAACTTTTGGGACAAACCTAATAAAATCCAACATGCTATTAAAGATTATTGGCTACCCATTTAAATAATGTATGGTCCCAGTATGTATCTTACATTGACAAAATTAAAAAGTGTCATCTAATCGGGTGCCCCTGCTATTCTCCTTGGGCTTCTCGACAAGGTACAGCGGAGGGTCTGTAATGTGATCGATACTGACTTGGCAGACCGCCTGCAGTCTCTCTCTCACCGGCGCAACGTGGCTTCCCTTCTATAAATACTTCCATGGCTTCTGCTCCGATGAACTTAGATCAATGGTGCCCCCTAGGTTCGAATTTGCACGAGATAATAGATTAGCAACTAGATCCCACCCTTTTACATTGAAACCGATAAAATGCAACCGCAACTTCTACTTCCAACAGTTTCTTTTCTCGTACTTCCCGACTGTGGAATTCCCTTCCACATGACTGCTTCCCCGACGGCTACAATCTCCAGGAGTTTAAATGTAAGGTCAATAGACATCTAACAATAACTCGCTTCCATTCTTTCAAACTCTCTTCCTATCCTCCCAACTACCTGTCACTCCATTCTGACATTTCCTATATCTAACCACTCTTTCTATTTACCTTCCCCTATGTAGCCCCAAGCGCAATAGTGGCAGTGGAATGCCTTGCGTGGGGTTGAAACGATTAAAAAAATCTTAAGATTACGCTATTTTGTACACTTTCATGACCCAAATTTTCAACTCCAATGTTCAACCTAATTAATTATCATTTTTGATTGAGCAGTATTGAACCACCTACAAGCATATTGTAGTATGTATCTTACCCAAGCGAAACTAAAAAGTGTCATATCTTGAGATTACGCTACTTTGTACTCTTTTGTGATCCAGATTTTCAACTCCATAGTTCAACCTAATTCTCATTTTTGATTGAGCAGTATTGAAACACCTACAAGCATATTGTTTAACTTCCTCAGACAACCACTCCTTAATTTTCTGAATGACGAATAATTCATCTTACATTTTCTAAATAAATCATTTTCACCGTTTATTTTAAAACATCACCTGAAAAAGAACAGTCAGTCAGTTAAGTGTCATACGTGATACACACTTGGACGATCATGTTTCGAAAGAGACATGACTAACTGGATAGAAGATTATCCCGCAGTAGGTTGCCATTACTTTCTGCGGTAGACTGGTTGCCAGCCAAGGCTGTAGAACCCAATCTGTCCTGTTATTTGAGTCATAGCTAAAGTGGGGAGAGATGTATTATATTAAGTAGTAATTAGTGGGGGATCAGTTCATTACTTCATAACAATATAAAACTGATCTCCCACTTTATGCCCAGTAAAAACATAATCATGATTCTAACTATTATATTCAGTCAGTCAGTTATGTGCCATACGTGATACACGCTTCAGGCGATCATGTCTCGAAACAGACATGACTGACTGGACAGAAGATTATCCCGCAGTAGGTTGCCATTACTTTCTGCGGTAGACTGGTTGCCAGCCAAGGCTGTAGAACCCAATCTGTCCTGTTATTTGAGTCATAGCTAAAGTGGGGAGAGATGTATTATATTAAGTAGTAATTAGTGGGGGATCAGTTCATTACTTCATAACAATATAAAACTGATCTCCCACTTTATGCCCAGTAAAAACATAATCATGATTCTAACTATTATATTCAGTCAGTCAGTTATGTGCCATACGTGATACACGCTTTAGGCGATCATGTCTCGAAACAGACATGACTGACTGGACAGAAGATTATCCCGCAGTAGGTTGCCATTACTATCTGCGGTAGACTGGCTACCAGCCAAGTCTATAGAACCCAATCTGTCCTGTTATTTAATCCATAACTGGAGGGAAGAGACGGATTAATACCTTTCCCAAGGGTATTTGCGCGTAAGTGAATGCGACGAATTCAACTGGAATTCGAACCTGATTTCTTGTTCCGAGTCGATATCCTGCACCACAAATACTGATGTGCATATTTTGCGTATACACCTATATATACTTATTTATCTTCTTATATCTCTCTCTCTCTCTCTCTCTCTCTCTCTATATATATATATATATATATATATATATATATATATATAGTCATCTGCAGACAGATCTGTTTCTCTGTATCACAGCGCATCAGTACGGTTAGACTCCGATTGCTTTTTAACCCAGAATTGGAACCCGACCGAATTGGCGTCTGTCGGCGATTCTACCTCTTTGGACTATGGGCGCTCGGTAGAAGAAGGCAGACTTTTTAGCGTATACATTATCATTATATGCGCTCAATAGCCAGAGTGAATTAATTTTACTGAATGAGCGATGCGTATATATATATATATATATATATATATATATATATATATCTCGATTTTAAATAAGTTAGATTTCGTGAAGGCTCTTCGCGGAAAATATATTAAAAATATGGATTGTTGGTCGCCTGCCAAAAACGTCGCTTTTATCGTTGGATACTAATTATTTTTCTATATATTACGAGCAAGACGGTATTAGTGATAAGGGCTTTATTTCCTTCCCCATTTATTTCACAGGACTGTTCGTCTTGTATTGCTTTCAACTCGGGAACATTCTGGAAATAGACACTTTGAACAGTATCGCAACGAAGGTGTAATTAACCACAATTTAGACAGAGATGTTTGAAAAGCATTTTCTTTCTCTTCAACTCTGATGGAGTGAATCCCGCTTGATCGAGAGAGGTTCGTTTAATAGCAAGAAAGAATATGGTTGACAACGTACACGAAGAGAAAGATACGGCTTAAGCCGGAATGTCAAATAATGCCCACACCCCTAGGCGTCGCCCAACTCCTTCCCTCCTGCACAACCTCATTTTCGTTTTGTCCTTCAATGACGGCTCATATCCTGAGTCAGGCGTAGTCTTGTTTCATAGCTGCCAACCAACCCTGACCAGTTATGTATGAGAGGAAAAAAAATGGCGTCATGTTGGTGTCAGAGTGAAAAGCCGTTGGGTGAAATGGAGAGGGGATTTATTCGTAAAGGGTAGTGGGTAATGAAGTGAAGAAGAAGTGGGGTCAATCCTGGAATCAAGAAGGATAATAAAAGAGAGAAAAGGAAAAAGAGATCGAAGTATTAAGCGCAAAAATCGATGAAAACAAACGGAGTACGAGGGATATAGGCAGTCAGTTAAGCGCCATGCGCGATACATGATTGGGAGATCATGTCTCGAAAGAGACATGGCTGACTGGGCAGAAGATTATCCCGCAGTAGGTTGCCATTATTTTCTGCAGGGGACTGGTTGCCAGGCAAAGCTATAGAACCCAATCTGTTCTGTTATTTGACTCATAGTTAGAGGGGGAAGAGATATATTATACTATTAAGGAGTAATTAGTGGTGGATCAGTTTATTAATGCAGAACTATATAAAACTGATCCTCCACTTAATGTCCAGTAGACGCCTTAATCATGTTTTCAACTATTATATTCAGTCAGTCATTTAGCGCCATGCGCGATACATGCTTGGGCGATCATGTCCCGAAAGAGACATGACTGACTGGGCAGAAGATTATCCCGCAGTAGGTTGCCATTACTTTCTGCGGTAGACTGGTTGCCGACAAAGGCTATAGAACCCAATCTGTCCTATTATTTAACCCATAACTGGAAGGAAGAGACGGATTAATACCTTTCCCAAGGGTATTTGCGCGTAAGTGAATGCAATGAATTCAACTGGAATTCGAACTCGGTTCCCCAGTTTTTCGTTCCGAGCCGATATCCACTGCGCGACAATGGCGAAGAAGGAGAAGAAGACATCTATTATAAATAGCCGTTCATTAACACTTGCTTCCATTCATAAACAATGACAAATCATAATTCCTTATTTGAAAGTTTCTTTATCATTCGTAGATTAAAAGCATTTCGATGTATTCCGACAGTAAAATAATTCCCTATGCATTCTTAGAGTAAAACAATTTCCCAGCGAATTCCTAGACTAAAAATATTTCCAATGAATTCCTTTAGTTAAACCGTTTCAAATATATTACTAAAATTATTTCCACTGTATTCTTATAGTAAAAACAATTTCCAGTGCATTCCTATACTAAAATAATTCCCATTACATTTCAGTGTATTCCCACCGTAAAATCATTTCCAAGATATTTTTAAAAGTAAAGTCATTTCTAATGTAGTCTTATGGTAAAATCATTTCCAAGGCATTTCTACAGTAAAATTATTTCCTATGAATTCCTATAGTTAAACCGTTTAAATGTATCCCCTAAAATTATTTGGCAAACAGATAAATAGGATGCAAAGAAGCAAAGATGAACCCGGCCGAATCACTCTAAATCTTCATTCTTTCATTGATGAAACTGCAAAATAGGTAACTAGCAGTATAGCTCGGCGTTGTTCGGGTGTAATGAAAGCTTTAAAACTAATCCATGGTCCTGGAGCTCAGACTCTTTAGACGTAGGCACGAAAGACTAAAAAGCAATAGTTGTTTCCAGTTAAAGCGAAACCGTAGACTGAAAGAAAAATGAATGGATGTAAGTGAAATTTTGGTTATAAAGTGGGGGATCAACTCCATATTATAATCAATACATAAACAGACCCCTCACTTTTTGACCACCGTTTATACAATTAACTAGCAGTATAGCTCGGCGTTGCTCGGGTGTAATGAAAGCTTTAAAATTAATCCATGGTCCTGGAGCTCAGACTCTTTAGACGTAGGCACGAAAGACTAAAAAGCAATAGTTTTTTTCCAGTTAAAGCGAAACCGTAGACTGAAAGAAAAATGAATGGATGTAAGTCAAATTTTGGTTTTCCTGGTATCGATATCAGATTTTCTGCACTATTGTATGAACTGCAACCTTGAAACTTCTGAATATCGTTTCTTATGTCTTTTTCTATGAGTGTATCAAATTTGATTAAAATCGGACCACTACTTCTATAACCCGATTTTTTCGATTATCGATTTTTGATATTTATCGGGGGTATCTCGACACAAAACCTAGCTAAGAACACTCGCAGATGTTTATAGTACAACTGTGTAAATTTTCAAGAAAATTGGTTCAGCCGTTTCGGAGTCTATAGGTAACGGATACACACACACACACACACACACACACACAAAGTTCCATTTATAAATAAGTTTAGATTTAGATTATTAAATATAAATTCATTTGATGCTCATGTTATTGTGCAGTATTAACAAAAGAATCATTCTATTTTCATTTACAATTATTCACTTGGCAATAAATACTAAAAAATAGTATGAAACACATCATTTCTTTTAAAACACTGGGATGGCCTAATAATTATGGCCGATAGTATATATACATATATATATATATATATATATATATATATATATACACATATGTGTGTATGTATAAAATCTACAGGGTGCGATTGGTAAAATGTCGCTATTTGCCTTGTAAAATTCTACAATGTTATATTAACAAAGAACCATTCTATTTTCATTTACAATTATTCACTTGGCAATAGTATGAAATCACATCATTTCTTTTAAAAAAAACTGTGGTAGGCTTATAATTACAGCCGGTATGAAAGTAACATGGCGGATCCATTAGAATTGGCGAAACCAAGGAATGTAGTTCGTCCTTGCACTTTTCATGGAAGTAGTGATACTGCAGAGAGAGGCTTGCCGCATCTTATCTGTGAGAGAGGGTTTTAAGGGTGGAAAATAAATGGCATCCCCCCCCCCCCCCAGAAGGACTCGGAGACGCCTTTTAAGTCTATCGAGACTGGAATGTTAGTACCGGGTAGTTCCTGTTCAAAAACGATAACAGTCTCTCTTTTTGGGTTGATATGGCTCTTGTAATAGTATGCTGAGCATCAGGAAGGAAGAAACAACTGAAGTTCCTGGGACATGCAATGAGGAAGGAGAGCCTGGAGAACCTGGACAGATAGAAGGAAAGAGAGACAGAGGAAGGCAGCGGATAGCATATTTGCAGGGCCTGATCAGGTGGATGATGGAACGGGGGTTGCCAGGAGCAACAGGAGCAAACATACTAAGAGCCACAAGGGATAGAGAGACGTGGAGAGCCATGATCGCCTCCGTCCTGAAGTGACAGGGCACATAGAAGAAGAAGAAGAATAGTGAAAAGCATGAGGAATCAGGTAGTAACTAGAGCGGTTGGGAGGACAGACCATTTTCCGAGGATCTTTAGCAATGGAGCATATGTGTGCGTTCCACTAGAGATCTGGGGTGAGTTATGTTGGTAATGTAATGGTTATAGTCGTGAAAAAGAAATTAGCTGATAGTATTGAAATTTCAGCTTAATCTGTTTCATTCACTTTCACACCCTTGCGAAAGACATGAATCTAATAGTTAATTTGCAGGGCAGACTAGTTTTTAGCTTTGGATGTCAATTCACAAGACTATTCTAAACTCAAATCCTTGGAAAAAAAAACAGCAGGAAGCACTTACCATTCCAAAGAAGTCATGTCAATTCTAAGTTCAGTCTGTGAAAAAGCATGAACACCCGGAATGGTGGCATTAAAAATTCAATGTTCTGTCATTATTCTTAACCAATATCTTCCGCCAGAAATTCAACCAAGACGTTGTCGAGTCAAAAAAACCGAATTTCTTTGCAATACCAAATCAATTTCTCAAGAACTAGTGCATTTTTTTTTATTAATCCGACAGATTTTAATAGCTTTAAACGTTATTTTATGGTTACTCATATTTGAGTAGACGTTCAATTATTTATTAAATAAGCAATATATTTATTTATTTTTATTTACTGGTCTAAATACACAAGAAATGTTATTAAAGAAAATATTTACTTCCAGGCAAGATATTTACTTCCTGCCCCCCACCCCAACAGAGGGTACCGTTGTTAGATCCAACGTTCTTTTAACCGGCTCAGCCAGGAAAAACCTTTGCGATCAGGCAAGACTGAGTCGTGCTTTAAAGCGAAATCCCTGTCGTTATAGATGATACAAAATTTCATATTTGATCGATTTTGTATCGAAACGTAAACAAACCCATTTCTAAAGAAGTAATTAATAAAATAAATCGAATTACTTTTTTAAAAACTTATCGGAAAATATATATAAACGTGTGGGCCCATACCGTCAAAAAGTTATAAAAATATTTATATGTGGTATTGGAAAAAATTAAGTAGTTCGTTGAGCGTTTCAGCGAACATGACGACATGATATGACTGATCGTGAATGCGTAATGAGGTTCACATTGTATTCAGAGAAAACGAGGTTTGTCATTTTTTTTGTAAATCTAGTTTCACCGTTGGATATTTGAACTCGTATATCTTCCACGTGAGAAGTATCCTTGGGCCCATACCGTCAAAAAGTTACGGCAAAATGTTTATATGTGGTTTGGAAAAAAAAGAAGTATTCCGTTGAGCGTTTCAGCAAAATTGACGACTTGACATGACGGATCATGAATGCGTAATGAGGTTCACGTTGTATTCTCATAACGCGAAGTTTGTCGTTTTTTCGTAAATTTAGTTTCACCGTTGGATATTTGGACTTGTATATCTTCTACGTGAGAAGTATCCGACGTATATTGAGAATCTCATGGCATAACAATGTGCCCAACGCTGAGGTTCTGTCTCGCGCGGGTCTGCCTATCATGTTCACACCCCTTAAAGAGCGCAGAATCCGCTGGCTAGGCCATGTCCACCGCATGCCAGACGGTCGCATTCCAAAAGACCTCCAGTATGGAGAGCTGGCCTCTGAAAGAAGACCCACTCGACGGCCACAGCTGTGGTATCGTGACATTATAAAACGCGATATGAAAGCTGTGGTCATCAACAGGAAGTCATGGGTGGGTGTAGTAGTCAATCAGGCCAAACGGAGAGAAACCCTGGCCCAACAACTCAAATCAAGGGAGGAGCAACTGACACAAGTCACCATGGATAGGTGGGTTCGCAGAAAGCAAAATGACAACTCCGACAGACCAGAAACAAAGCATAAATGAATCCTCTGCAACAAAGACTGTCACTCCTGCATCGGTTTCTACAGTCACAGACGCCAATGCTCCAGCCAAGCAGACAACTAGAATGCTATCTATGGTCAACTCCCTGAGGCCTACTACTACTTCTATATATCTACGATATATTAGAGATACTAGTATATCGTTATAATCGGGTCTCACATCAGGGAGTGGGGCAGGTGTGCAAGTAAAACCGCTGAGAGGAAGGCCCCGAAACGGTGCACATTCTCTCCTGGTGACTCCAAATTAATTTAAATGTGAATTCAAAATGAAAACTTTAAAAAAATAGTCAATGAAATCATATGCCGTTCACAGACTCGGTAGAAGCATCAATGTCATGAGGAGCAATACACATTCCGTTCGCTTTCAAGTGAGTTTCAATTACATTTCGAATAATTCCTTGATGTGCCGTCTAAAATAATTCAACATATATATTAATGTACCAACTATTGAGTATCTTACATGAAGATGTAAGAAAAATAAAAATCCAAACCCTGTGCGTGACAGGAGGGATATATATATATATATATATATATATATATATATATATCCACGTTATTGGCTCTCAAATGAAATGAGCCAACACTGCCTCGCTATTGCTTCTATTTCCATTTCCATGAGCGTGACATATAGATAGATAGATATTTTCTAAACATATGCTGTTAAATATAAGAGACAATGAATGTCTATTATGTTTAATCATGAGCCGTTCTAAACGTCGTATTTTTGCTTTAATTTCAGTTGAAAATAAAGACAAAAATTCTCCAACATTTGGATAATTATTTATTGGTTTTCTTCTAAGCTTTCGGCTCACATGAGCCATCTTCAGAGAGGTTGTTTAGACTGAAATATTATAAAATCCACCATCACCGACGATTTTATTTTGTGTTGACATAAAACTCCGCTTGGCAACGGCAATAGTTACCAAAAATAATAAACGCAGTTCTTAAGTTTGCAATGCGGTTTTATGACGTCATGCATGCTAATAATAGTTTTTTTAATATAGTGGGTTTAATATTTATTGATGGGAGAGTAGCATGGTTGTATACATGACGGATAATGATGTCAATTGTTTCCTGGACGGGAACATTGGATGTCCAAAACTTATTCACAAATGTTCCCGTCCAGGAAACAATTGACATCATTATCCGTGATGTATACAACCATGCTACTCTCCCATCAATAAATATTAAACCCACTATATTAAAAAAAAACTATTATTAGCATGCACCACACAAGTACCCTTTCACGATCCCTTAGGCAATATTTATACACAAACAGATGGTATTGCGATGGGATCTCCTTTAGGTCCCCTCTTTTCTAATTATTATATGGCAAATCTAGAAAATAAAATAATTCATGACAACAATAAACCCTCTATATATGTAAGATACATAGATGACATCTTTGTTTTAGCTAAGAATATCGATCAAATTAAATATCTTAAAAACAAATTTGAAAGTCACTCCGTCCTCAAATTTACATTAGAACTTAATATTAATAACAAACTCCCATTCCTTGATGTATTCATTGATTCTAGCACACATAAATTTACTACTTCTCTATATAGGAAACCAACCAGCATAAATTCGTGTCTTCTTAATTATAATAGTGAATGCCCCAACGATATAAGTTAGCTGTTATAAAAAACTTACTTCAACGCACACAAATGATATCTTCTTCCAAATCTATATTTTATAAAGAATTACACAACATTAAGCAAACACTAGTCAATAATGGATTTCCTAACTCCGTTATTGATCAACAAATTAAAATGTATCTCAACAAAATTAACAATAGCTCTAACAATAATGATAATAATGAAACAATTTTTGTGGGGGCTCAGTTTCTCATACAACCTTATAGTAAATCGATCCTCCATTTTGGAACCACTCGCCGTCACGACATTACCACTACCTTTAAAATTTTTTTTTTTTTTTTTTTACTTTTTTCAGCGCAGTCTTATCGGTTATTACATAAAGTTTAAAAATTTCAATATTTAAACAATTTTAGGCAGGGGGCTCAGTTTCTCATACAACGTTATAGTAAATCGATCCTCCATTTTGGAACCACTCGCGTTGGGGTCGCTTTGTTTTGGTTTTCTTGGGACGAGTTGTTGCTCTTGTTTTTGTCTTTTTCAAGTTTTCTTTAGTTCTTACGATGGCATCTTCCTCGGAAACACCAAGAATGGCTTTATTTAAAAATTTTGCAAAGGATTCAGTAGTTGAATATGCACAAACAATAAAGTTAATTGCACAGGATCGATTTACGATAAGCTTATATGAAAAACTGAGCCCCCACTAAAATTGTTTAAATGTTGAAATTTTTACAAATTTTTGTGTCAATCAGAAAGTTTAGGATTTAATCGATAAGAATGCACTGAATTTTTTTTTTTAAATTGATAATCAACCAATTTATATGTGGTGGTTAATGTCGTACTGGCGAGTGATTCCAAAATGGAGGGTCGAATTACTATAACTTTCTATGAAAAACTAAAATTGCTTAAATATTGAAATTTTTCCAAATTTTTTGTCAGTCGGAAAGTTTAGGCTGTAATCGATAAGATTGCACTGAAAAAAAAAAACAAAAAACAAAAAACAAAAAAAAAAAACAGCAAATTTAAATGTAGTGGTAGTCTCCTTCAGGTCCGCCAGGGACACAAATGTTATTAGCTCCGTCGACAGCATTGATTTGTCATTAACTCTAACTGACGCTTACAAAATTACGAGCATGCGCACACAAACACACACACAAAAAAAGAAAAACAATATCCTTTTCCGCCATCTTTCTTCATTTAGACAAGTCATTCATCATTCTGTCATCTGTTGAAGGGATCCGTGCGCACGCACGCAGGTAATTATCCGAGGAGTTACGCAAAAGTTCAGAATATTTGAACATAGAAAAATAAGCACAAGATTCTACCTTCTCCATCGAAGTACAGCTCTGTCAGCAGGACCTAATATGCCGCAATTGTATCCTCTGAAGGTGAGTAAAAGTACCTAAACGGAACCGACCAATTAAAAGCAAACAGTGAAAAAAAAAAAACTGTAAACACTTAATGTTTACCTATTCTTGAATCAAATCAAATTTAAGCGACCATTACTTAAATATCCCCGAACCTAGAAAATGTTTATCGACTCAAATTTAAACAACGAATATCCAACAAATGTTTAAAGCCACTAACAAATGTTTGTAGGCGTATATATATATACTAATATATTATGCTCCCATTACGATTGAGCTCTCTAGAGAAGAAAATTTTAAAAAGTTTCCACTTCTGCGAATATGCGTGACTCTTCAGAAGTTAATTTAGTTTTTCCGGCGACTGGCGTGTGTCTACACTGCTTATATACAACAGGTTAAAATTTCACTTCTCTGATTCCATGCGCCTATGGCTGAGGCGGGTAGCGACTCCGACCGACACCAACGGTGGAATTTCGTTCCCGGCCAGAAGCAAGTGGATGTGTCTAGCCATATTGAGGAGCTGTGATACAACGAAACAGGCTTGTATGTGGATGACTAATATATATACACTAGCGGCCATAATTATTAGAGCACCCCAGTTTTAAATGCTATATTTCATACTATTTTTAGTATTTATTGCCAAGTGGATAATTCTAAATGAAAATAGAATGGTTCTTTTGTTAATACTACACAATAACATGTGCACCAAACAAAGTGTTCTGATGTCCAGTTTTTGTGCTCTGTTCCCCATGTTAGTCTCTTCTTCTTATTGGCTGGCCGAAGCAAAGGCTTCCTGGCTGCCTTGTAAAATTTTGCAAAGGAAAAATAACAAAAAGAACCATTCTATTTTCATTTAGAATTATCCACTTGGCAATAAATACTAAAAATAGTATGAAATACATCATTTCTTTTAAAAATCTGGGGTTGCCTAATAGTTATGGCCGGTAGCGTATATATAGACATATATAGCAAATCTAGAGGGTGCGATGGCTAAATTGTCGCTATTTGCCTTGTAAAAATTTTGCAAAGTAATAAAAACAAAAGAACCATTCTATTTTCATTTAGAATTATCCGCTCGGCAATAAATACTAAAAATAGTATGAAATACATTATTTTAAAAAAAAACTGAGGTTGCCTAAAAATTATGGCCGGTAGTGTGTGTGTATGTATATATATATATATATATATATATATATATATATAGCAAATCTACAGGATGCGATGGATAAATTGTCGCTATTTGCCCAGTAAAACTTTGCAAATTAATAGTCACAAAAGAACCATATTATTTTCATTTATAATTATCCTCTTGGCAATAAATACTGAAAATAGTATGAAATATGTTCATTTAAAAAAAAAAAAAACTGAGGTGGCCTGATAATTATGACCAGTAATTTATATTTCCGATGATTTCGATGTTAAAGAACTCAATAAGCGTTGATAAGTCGTAAAATAACCTGCATAATACACTTGATTTTACGGTGATCCACTCGATTGGTAGTCTCTTGTAGAATTGCCTTATCCCTCTGAAGGCTATGCAGTCAGTTGGAGTAGTTAGATTTCAGTGTATAAGGCATATCAAGTACCGAACGGTATTCAGCTATTATTAAATTAAACTGTCTGATTATTATATCGTCTTCTCTTGGTACCGTCTGAGAGTGCAGTTTATGGGCGTGTGCTGTTAGGTTTAGAAGATATGCGATGAGCGGAAGTTTACATTTACAAAATGTTTATTGAGGCCAAGTTGCCACTTTTCTAACCCGGACCAGTCAGTCAAGTGCCATGTGTGATACACGCTTGGGCGATCATGTCTCGAAAGAGACATGACTAACTGGACAGAAGATTATCCCGCAGTAGGTTACCATTACTTTCTGCGGTAGACTGGTTGCCATCCAAGGATATAGAACCCAATCTGTCTTATTATTTAACTCATAGCTAGAGGAGGAGGAGATGTATGGTATCATTAAGTAGTAATTAGTGGGGGATCAGATTATTACTTCATAACAATATAAAACTGATCCCCCCACTTTATGCACAGTAGAAGATTTTCAACTATTATATTAGGTCAGTCAGTTAAGTGCCATACGTGATACACGCTTGGGTGATCATGTCTCAAAAGAGACATGACTAACTGGAAAGAAGATTATCCTGCAGTAGGTTGAAATTACTTTCTGCGGTAAACTGGTTGCTAGCCAAGGCTATAGAACCCAATCTGTCCTTATTATTTAGCCCATAACTGGAGGGAAGAGACGGATTAATACCTTTCCCAAGGGTATTTGCATGTAAGTAAATGCAATGAATTCAACTGGAATTCGAACTCAGCTCCTCGATTTCTCTTTCCGAGCCGATATCTACTGCACCACAACGTACATCCTCGGATTTATTTTAAATATATTTTAGGTAACCTACGATGAAAGCACCTGCGATGGAATTATACACATTTTATTAAGTTATATTTACAAGGTCTTGTACTGACTAGTCGTGTACCTGTTTCCAAGTACACCTGTCTGCTAAGGTGTCTAGGAATCTTTGTTGCAGACGACTGCTCAGACACATTTTTTTTTAAAACCTGTGGTTTATACTGCAACTATGCTACGCCGAACTTAGTTACAGTTTATGGGTATTTTATGGCAAATGTTCAGGTGAGATCCACCTTTTAGTACTAAAAGGTGGATACCTTTCCCAATGATATTTGCGTATAAGTGAATGCAACAAATTCGACTGAAGTTCGAACTATGATCTTCAGCTTCTCATTCTGATCTGGTATCAACAACCATAACACAACGCGCATCGTTTTATTTATATTTTCCGTTAAAGTTCTGGATGCTAATAATTTTTTTTTTTTCATTATCGTATCACCCGAAGCAATGCATTTTACTGCCACTGTTTTGCAGGGGGTAATATAGGAGGAAAGTTATGAGAAAGAGAGACAGGTTATAGGGGGCGTCAGGAAGTGGGTAAGAGAAGGATGAATATATGGCCATAAAGAGAAGGGTCGGTTTATATATTGATTGTAATGTAGAATTGATCCCCCACTTTATATACACATTATAATGCTATAGAAATCTTTTTTTTTATAATCATATCGCCTCAAGCAAGGCATTTTACTGCCACTGTTTTGAAGGAGGTTACATAGGAGGAAAGTTATGAGAAAGAGTGACAGGTTATAGGGGGCGTCAGTAAGTGGGTAAAAAAAGGATGAGAATACAGATGAGAGTGGAGTGGACGGAGAGAGGAGCAGGAGAAGGAGGATGCAGGTTAGTGAAAGATAGAAGATGACTAATGACTTTGCATTAAAATTCTTGGAGATTATAGCTGTCAGGGAAGCAAGTAAACGGAAGGGAATTCCACAGGCAGGAAGTGCGAGTAAAGAGCTGATGAAGTCGAATTTGCGTTTACATTTTATTGGTTTAACAGAAAAAGATGGGACCTAGTTGTTAGTCTTGTGGTTCGAGTAAATTCATATATTGGGGGCACCAGTGGGCTAGGTTCATCGGAGCAGAAGAAGTGAAAGTATTTGTAGAAGAGACACAGGGAAGCCACACTGCGCCGGTGAGAAAGTAACTGTATTTGAGCTGCCAAGTCGGGATGTATCACATTACAGATTCTCCGATGGATTTTGTCAAGCCTAGCTGGATAGCAGGAGCACCCGACCAGGTATGGCAGCAGTATTTAATGCACGGGTGGATTGTAGATTTATATATGTGAAGGATTGTTTCAGACGGAAAAAAACTTCCTGGCCCTACACAGTGAACCGACCTTCTTAGCAGCGGATTTAGCTATGGTTTCGATATAGTCATTCCACTTGAGGTCTGTTGTGAGAGTTAACCCGAGGAGGCGCAGTGTTTTGCTTTCAGGGAGACTAGCCTGATTCATGCTAATGTGGGGGCGGTAGAAGCGATTGTCTGTGATGGTTATTAGATAGCAGCTTCGTTTTGGAAGCATTAAAATTCACGAGCCATTTCTTACCCCAGTCCGCCACGCTTTGGAATTCCTTTTCAAGCTCGGCGTTGAGTTTAGCTTTGTCAGCCTCGGCAGATTTTTGATTGAGGCGAGAGTAAACCGCAATGTCGTCAACGTATATGCCTATTTGGGATCTTATTACATCTAGGGAGATCGTTAATGTAGATAAGGAAAAGCATAGGACCTAGAATAGAGCCTTGAGGGACACCCGCGTTCGTACGGTAGCAGTGGGAGGTATAAACTAAAAACTAATGATTATTAAATACGTAATTCCAGTAATTCGCTGAAAAAGAGTATACCATGATGAAAAATACCACAAACTTGATAAAATAAAACAAAGTTTTATTCTCCAAGTCTGTATGTTATTATTAAGAGGAAAGACAATTTTGATTATTAATTTAAATGTTTTAATATTTTCGTTCTCGTTCGAAATTTTGGTTAAAAGTCGTGAAAATGCGGAAAAATCTTCTGCCCATTCAGTCATGTTCCGAAAGAGACATGATCGCCCAAGCGTGTATCACGTATGACACTTAACTGATGAATAAACGTACAAAGGTTAAGAATTTATTCATATTCAAGTGCTGAACATAACGTCATAATGATCAAGAAATACTGTATAAAGCCATGGTTCCCAAACCCGGAGTAAATTACCCCAGTGGAGTAATGAGCCGATATTTTGGGGGTAATGGATGTTTGGTTTGAGAACCTCAGGACAATATTGCTTCATTTTCTGGGAAATTGGAACTATGGACTAGATATTTTGGAAAGGGAATTTTTGCACAATTTTCTGCATTGTATGCCTTCCTTGATAAAGTTAATTCTGAAGACATCATCAACCACATGAAGACAGACATCAGTGATCACCTAAATGGCCTCTTGGAAAACTTACGTAAGTACTTTCCAAACTTGAATAATTCCAACAATGAATGGGTAAGAAATCCATATCTTGTGAGTGAAGACATCATTCCTGATGAGGACTATCCAGCAAAAGAAGAATTTCTCACACTCAGGATGAACAATGCATGAAAGCTTTTGTTTTGAGATCAAGTCTGGTCTAGACACCTTTTGGATCTCTCGTCTGCAGGATATGCCAACACTAGCCTCTAGAGCAGTACAAATTCTCATCGGATTTTCAACCTCTTATCTATGTGAACAAGCTTTTTCTATTATCCTTGGAATGAAGACCAAGAATCGTAGCAGACTCAACGTCGCAAACGACGCCTGAATAGCCCTTTCAGTCACAAAGCCAAGGATAAATAAATTGGCACAGGCAATACAAGCTCAACACTCACATTAAGGATCACGGCTAGGTTACGGCTACTATACCTTTTATTATTATAGATTGGTACGATTGTATTGAATAATGTCCATTAACATGGTCTGCTTTTGATGTATGAAAATATAATTTCTTCTTTTCGTATATTACGGGTATTTGTTCATTGGGGTAATAGATAATAGTGAAATTGTATTTTGGGGTAATCGCAGCAAAAAGGTTGGGAACCTATGGTATAGAGTGTAAGCTGTCGGTTCGAAATCGAATTCAGCTCGAGTGAATATTTACCATGAAAATATCGAGACAGCGTTTTCCTTAGCTTCGAAAAATGCCTAAACAGAAAAAAAAAACATTTAACGCAAAATCCCAGGAAAGTCGACTTCTTCTTCTTCTATGTGCCCTGTCCCTTCAGGACGTAGGCGATCATGGATCTCCACGTCTCCCTATCCCTTGTGGCTCTTAGTATGTTTGCTCCTGTTGCTCCTGGCAACCCCCGTTCCGTCATCCACCTGATCAGGCCCTGCAAATATGTTATCCGCTGCCTTCCTCTGTCTCTCCTTCCTTCTATCTGACCAGTCAGTATCAGGTTCTCCAGGCTTTCCTTCCTCATTGCATGTCCCAGGAACTTCAGTTGTCTCTTCCTGATGCTCAGCATCAATTTCCTTTTGTTGCCATTCTTTCTAACACTTCGTCGTTGCTTGTATGCTCAGTCCACGATATCCGTAGCATCCTTCTGTAGAACCACATTTCGGCCGCTTCCAGTTTTGTCCTCATTTTCGATGATATTGTCCAGCATTCACAGCCGTACTGAAGAACTGACATCACGTAGCAGTCTAGCACTCTTTTCTTCGTTTCTATTGAGATCTTCCTGTGTGTTAGTATTTTGCTCATCTTCTGGAACGCGTCCTTTGCCATGCTAATTCGCCTTCGGATCTCCGTGTCGCACTTTCCATCTCCTGTTAGAACACTTCCTAGGTACTTAAATTCTTGTACTTGTTTGATTCTGTTATCCTCCACTTGTATTTGGCATTTTGGGTTGTATCTTTTGCTGATGACCATGCACTCAGTTTTCTTAAAGTTTATTTGTAGTCCCATCTTGTCACTCTCCACTGCTACTTTCTGTATGAGATCTTGCAGTTTCCTTTCCGTGTCCGCAATCAGTACTGTATCGTCCGCGTATCTTATGTTGTTCAGGTTGTGGCCTCCAATAATAAATCCTGGTGTGTCATCTAGGGTCCTCAAAATATTCTCGCTGTATAGGTTGAACAAATCCGGTGAAAAGACACAGCCTTGTCTTACGCCTTTTTCTATCTTTGTGTATCTACTGAGGTCGTTACCTGTCCGTATGCAGGCCGTTTGCTGCCAGTAGAGATTCTTGATTATTCTTATATCTTTGCCGAAAATGTCGAGGTTTCCTATCATTTCCATCAATTCTTTGTGTCGTATTTTGTCGAATGCTTTCGCGTAATCAATGAAGCATAGGTACAAGTCTTTCTTCATTTGTAATGCCCTTTCAGAGAGCATCCTACATGCTCTCTGAAAGTCGACTATCTCTCCTAATTATTTCTTTCTCTGACCGAAAGACCTGGATTCTTTTACCAAAAAAAAAAAAGTCAAACTTGAAGATTTTAAGAAGACGCGCCCCTCCCTAGTTGACCCGATTCCTTGGAGTGTATTCACGACGGATGAGGCATTTGACCTCTGAATAAAATGACCTATTCGACTAATTAGCAAAAGAAGGCGGTTACTACCTTTAGCAGGGATTTTGTTCCCAAATGTTCCCGGTATAAGGAAAATTTGTGATTCGGCAGACTGAGTAGAGAGTGAGGGCAAATCACAAGCAAAAATGTCTCAGATTTAGTGGCGAGCCTCGATTTAAGAAACGGTAATAGTCTTTCTTAGAAACTCATCAATAAGTTATTAAAAAGGACGAGCACCCCTCCCCACACACACTCAAAAATTTCTCGGGTAGGAAAAATCTTGGTTTCATGCACAATGGAATGCACACACACACACACACACACACACATATATATATATATATATATATATATATATAGGATTACTTAATGCAAACGGAAACGTAGTAAGGTAAATCCCAAAAACCTGTTCCTAATTAATATTAAATTTTAATATTAAACATTGATACAGGAGGAGAGCTCAATGTAATTAAAATTACAGAGCTAATATAAAATAAAATAAAATTTTAACATTCAAAATTGTTGAATGAACATTTCAACATGAAATCCCTAAGAGAGATTTCACGCCTCCTCAGCAACAGTTCAATCTTCCAAAATGAGAATCAAATTAAAGAGAAATAGAGAAATAAAAAATATGTAATAAAATGACGGTCAAGGCTATATATATATATATATATATATATATATATATATATATATATTTATATATATATATTTATATATATTTATATATATATATTTATATATATTTATATATATATATTTATATATATTTATATATATATTTATATATATATATATATATAATCCATATATATTATATATATATATATATTTAATATAGATATATATAATAATCGTATTAATGCTAGTGATGTTATTATACATCAAGCACATTTATTATTAACAACACTCAATATGTAACCCTTGATTTCTTTGTGTGCTGTGGTGCAGTGGATATCGGCTTGGAACGAGAAATGTGGGAGTCGAGTTCGAATCCCACTCAAATTCGTTGCATTCACTCACGTGCAAATACTCTTAGGAAAGGTATTAATCCGACACTTCTCCCTCCAGCTATGGGTTAAACAGCAGGACAGATTGTGTTCTATAGCATTGGTGGGCAGCCAGTCTACCACAAAAAGCAATGGCAACCTACTGTGGAATAATCTTCTGCCCAGTCAGTCATGTCCCTTTCGAGACATGATCACCCAAGCGTGTATCACGTATGGCACTTAACTGAGTGACTGAATATAATAGTCGAAAACATGATTAAGGCTTCTACGGGGCATAAAGTAGGGGATCAATTTTATATTGTTATGAAGTAATAAGCGTATCCCCAAATAATTACTACTTAATAATATAATACATCTCTTCTTCCTCTATTTATGAGGCAAATAACAGAACAGATTGGGTTCTATAGCCTTGGCTGGCAGAAAGTAATGGCAACGTACTGCGGGAATATCTGCCCAGTCAGTCATGTGTTTTCGAGACATGATCGCCCAAGCGTCTATCACGTACGGCATTTAACTGACTAAGAAGCTTGTTAAAGTTAAACATGTTAGATTAAAACACTTATTCCTACATGTTCTTCATTTATTCTATTCATCTTGTCGGATTTCAATCCATATATTCAACTCACTTTGTCCCACGAAGACAGAAACTTCATTATAGATAGATAGATAGATAGATAGATAGATGTCCAGTCCGTAAATGGCGAAGATAATCCAAGAAGATCAGCTTAATATAAAATAGTAAGTGTTACGTGTATATAGAGAGCTCAATGGATGTTATCCAGAGCAATATCATATTTGTAAAAAAAACTCAATACGTCATTTAAATTGGTTATAAATTATGATTCATTTCAATAAGCTAAATTCGCTCATTTTATCAGACCACACAATATTCCTTCCATTTGGTACAAAATGTTTTTTGCCGAAATAAGCATTTCCTTTAACTGAAGAGAGAAATATAAGAAAAAAGAAAAAGGAAAAAGAGCCAGGACAAAGGTATTTGATTATATAGACGTTGTTTCCATGGTCCGGCGGAAATTCCTATATATACTTTTTCTCGCTATTCTCTTTGCTAGGATCGCTGGTTGCTTAGTATATTACCTCTTCGGATCTACATATACCTCCAACTGGACCAGGCTTGCCGCCCAGAGAGTAAAACACTGCGCCTCCTTGGTCTCACACTTTCAGCGGACCTCAAATGGAATGACTATATCGAATCCATTGCTAAATCCGCTGCTATGAAAGTCGGTTCTCTGTGTAGGGCCCGGAAGTTTTTTCCGTCTAAATCTATCCTGCACATTTATAAATCTACCATCCGCCCGTGCATTGAATACTGCTGCCATATCTGGTCGGGTGCGCCTGCTGTTCTCCTCGGGCTTCTCGATAAGGTTCAGAGGAGGGTCTGTAATGTGATAGATACCGACTTGGCAGACCTCCTGCAGTCTCTCTCCCACCGGCGCGACGTGGCTTCCCTGTGTCTCTTCTATAAATACTTTCACGGCTTCTGCTCCGATGAACTTAGATCGCTAGTGCCCCCTAAATACGAATTTGAACGAGATACTAGATTAGCAACTAGATCCCACCCTTTTACAGTGAAACCGATAAAATGCAGCCGTAACTTCTGCTCCAATAGTTTCTTTCCTCGCACTTCCCGACTGTGGAATTCTCTTCCAAATGATTGCTTCCCCGACGGCTACAATCTCCAGGAGTTTAAATGTAAGGTCAATAGGCACCTCCTAACACACTAACCTGCTCCCATTCTATCAAACACTCTTCCCATCTGCCCAACCCTCATCCTCGGTATCCTTACTCATCTGTCACCTTCCTCCTGACATTCCCTATGTCTAACCACTCCTTCTCTTTACCTTCCCCTATGTAGCCCCATGCGCAATAGTGGCAGTGAAATGCCTTGCTTGGGGTGAGATGATTAAAAAAAAAAACATGCATTATTTTTTAAGATCCTCGGTATCCTTACTCATCTCTCACCTTCCTCCTGACATTCCCTATGTCTAACCACTCCTTCTCTTTACCTTCCCCTATGTAGCCCCATGCGCAATAGTGGCAGTGAAATGCCTTGCTTGGAGTGAGATGATTAAAAAAAAAACATGCATTATTTTTTAAGATCCTCGGTATCCTTACTCATCTCTCACCTTCCTCCTGACATTCCCTATGTCTAACCACTCCTTCTCTTTACCTTCCCCTATGCGCAATAGTGGCAGTGAAATGCCTTGCTTGGAGTGAGATGATTAAAAAAAAAACATGCATTATTTTTTAAGATCCTCGGTATCCTTACTCATCTCTCACCTTCCTCCTGACATTCCCTATGTCTAACCACTCCTTCTCTTTACCTTCCCCTATGTAGCCCCATGCGCAATAGTGGCAGTGAAATGCCTTGCTTGGAGTGAGATGATTAAAAAAAAAACATGCATTATTTTTTAAGATCCTCGGTATCCTTACTCATCTCTCACCTTCCTCCTGACATTCCCTATGTCTAACCACTCCTTCTCTTTACCTTCCCCTATGTAGCCCCATGCGCAATAGTGGCAGTGGAATGCCTTGCTTGGGGTGAGATGATTAAAAACAAAATGTAACGTTTCTGCATATAAGCACATTCTAACTGTGTTCATATTTGATTTTGTTAAGTGTAGGATGACTTTTTTTTTATTAGTAATGCCTACATTATCTTTAATCTTCTTTTGCATGTGAATGATGCTATAATGGAGGTATTATCAACGGGGATATCACGAATAGGTCCTGGAATATCTCGATATGTTTTTAAATGAGATTGGATGGAACTCTCGTGGGAAAAGGTGCAAGCTCAATCTTCTCATCAATTTTGTGGTTGTACAGCCAATGTGATTGTTTACGGATTTGGATAGTTGAGGAACTAAAAAAGACATAAAAATTCATAAACGACACTGGCTTTTAAATTTTGCAGGTGAATTAGTATTATTGATAACGAGGTTGGCAGCTTTAAATTTTTTATAATAGTTAATTAAATTTTCTCGGTTGAATTGGTTGGTGTTGCATAATTTCTGATGATATTACGAAGTGGAGATTCGTCCTGTCTTTAGTTATTGTGTATTTGATTTTTGTAAAAAAAAAAAAAATATTAATGTTGTTGTTTTTGTCCACATGTTTGTGGTTGCCATTGGTTACGTTAAAAAGAAAACGTTTGATTTGGTAATCAAGTAAAACATTTGGAAAGCCGTTGTTGACAAGCATTTGTTTCAAATTGCGTAGTTCTTTGAAAAAAAGCGGTCGGGAAAATGAATTCACGTACGCTGTCGTGAGGGAATTTTTAATAACGCCAATTTTGTATCAAAGAGGCCATTGACTAATACAATTAAGGTAGCAAGAAATTCTGCTCGTGCATTTTTTATATACTAAATTTGCAAAAGTATTCGTACTAGAATCTACGAAAATATCCAGAAATGGAAGTTTATATATACACTACCGGCCACACTTATTAGGCCCCCACAATGTTTTAAAAAATGATGTATTTCATACTATTTTTAGTATTTATTGCCAAGTGAATAATTGTAAATAAAAATAGAATTATTCTTTTCTTAATATTGCATAATAATATGTGCATCAAATGAAATTATAAATATTCAATAATTCCCTATATTGCAGTTTGATCAATAAAAGAATGAAGAAAATTTAGGGTGATTCGGACAAGTTCATCTGTGCTTCCTTGCCTTGTAAAATTTTGCAAAGTAAAAATAACAAAAGAACCATTCTATTTTCATTTGGCAATAAATACTAAAAAATAGTATGAAATACATCATTTCTTTTAAAAATAACTGGGGTGGCCTAATAATTATTGCTGGCAGTATATATATATATATATATATATATATATATATACAGATATATATGTATCTGTCATCGCACCTTCTTTCTATTGTTCCTTTCTAACTAGTCTGTACTCGTCACTCTTTTCTAATTAATCTTTTTACATTTATGTAACCTCCTGCACATCAGTGGCATTTCCGCCTTGCTCGGGGTGAAATGATTAAAAAAAAATATATATATATATATATATATATATATATATATAAAGAATGAGGGAGATATTAATCTATATTTCTGAGATGAGGTAGTATTTACATTATTGTCCTCATCTTTGTTACAATTTGTACGACGTTTCGGCGTTGTACGCTCCGGCCTTCTTTAGGTGCTAGGAATTTCGAACAAGACCCTTTATTAAAATCCTTAAGGACACATGGCCCAGTTGATACAGACAATTTTTAGTTCTTGTAACTTCACCCAAAGTGTTGTAAGTTCAATACCAGGCTACAGCAGTGGTGAACAATTGACTTATAGGTTTAGAGGAAAATAATTCATGACTACCAAAACGAGGCTCTACGCAAAAAGGGATAGAGATGATACACGCCAGGGTGACTCGTGAAGCTCGTAGCGAAATCTGGTGCCTATGTCGAATTTGAAATTAAACCTCATGCTAAACCCTTTCCTCTCATATAAATTTCTTTGAAAAAATTACAGTTACTAAAAAAACAAAAAGCAAGTATTTTAAAATGGGGTATTACTTTCCAATTACCTTGTAAACTGAAGTAAATGACTAAATGTAATTAGGAATAGATACAAGTGATCGCACTGGTAGAATGA
>JBBBDQ010001240.1:1445000-1465000 GCA_037127315.1 Ascarosepion bandense | reverse complement strand
AATAGGTTGGCATTATGTTTTATTTAAAATTCGATATGGACAACAGATTTGTAACCACCCCTCTCTTTGTTTTTTACCTCAGTCAATTAAGTGCCATATGTCATACACGCTTTGGGCAATCATGTCTCGAAAGAGACATGACTGACTGAGCAGAAGATTATTCCGCAGTAGGTTGCCATTGCTTTCTGCGGTTGACTGGTTGCTAGCCAAAGGCTATAGAACCCAATCTATCCTATTATTTGACTCATACCTAGAAGGGGAGGAGATGTATTATATTATTAAGTAGTGATTAGTGGGGGATCAGTTTATTACTTCATAACAATATAAAAAGTGGGGGATCAGTTTTATATTGTTATGAATTAATAAACTGATCCCCATTTTATGCCTAGTAGAAACTTTAATCATGTTTTCAACTATTATATTCAGTCAGTTAAGTGCCATACGTGATACACACTTGGGCGATCATGTCTCGAAAGAGACATAACTGACTGGGTAGAAGATTATCCCGCAGTAGGTTGCCATTGCTTTCTGCGGTAGACTGGTTGCCGACCAAGGCTATAGAACTCAGTCTGTCCTGTTATTTAACCGATAACTGGAGGGAAGAAATGGATTAATACCTTTCCCAAGAGTATTTGTGCGTAAGTGAACGCAAGGAATCCAACTGAAATTCGAACTCGGCTCCCCGATTTGTCGTTCCGTGTCGATATCCATTGCACCACAACGCACATTACCTCTTTTTAATATTCTCATTTTTTACTCACTCTTTCTCGCTTTGAATTTTCTTCTCTCATTATAGATATTCCAAATTGTCTCTCCCTCAACGCCATCCTCTCTCTTTCATTTGTTTTTCGTCTTTGTATCTCAGTCTAATTCTATGCCAAACTCTCTCTCTCTCTCAGCACTGCATAATGAGCCAGAGGCTGGGACATGACCGGACACCTGTAACAACATGACTGTTATTTATATATATATAATTCCATGCAAAATTTTACAACACATAACAAAAAAAAAAACCCTTTAGATGTTTCTAACACTGTGAGATTAATGAAACTATTGCCGCTAAAAATACATATGTTTAAGTCTTTAATCAAACAATCATACTTAAAAATAATAATCAATAAAAATATTCCACGAAGAAAAACCAATATTTAATATCACAGAAGTTTGCAATACATTTTTTAATCGTCTATTTGTATTTCGAAGCGTGACTGTTATTGTCAGTTATAACATGGTAGGCGTTTAAAGTAACACATCACTCAATAAATTCCGAGCCTCACTAACAAAACAATAACTTTTAGTCAAAATTCGACTTTATTCATCAACATAGTCTCCTTCTAAGGTGATGCACTAATTCCGACGCTTCTCCCACAATTCAATTACCTTTTTTTTTTTTTTAAATTATATCACCCCGAGCAAGGCGGTGACGCCACTGATGTGCAGGGGGCTACGTAATAGTGAAACGATTGGAAAAGAGAAAGCCGGAAACCACATCCTAAACAGGGAACAAGGGATGAGCCTCTTAACCTGTTCAATAGACGTGGGTGGAGTGTGAACCGGGCGATAGATAGATCTATCTACTCCAAAAAAAAAAAAAAAAAACCAAAGTCAGAAGATTAGAAAAGAGAAAGCCGGAAACCACATCATAAACAGGGAACAAGGGATGAGCCTCTTAACCTGTTCAATAGACGTGGGTGGAGTGTGAACCTGGCGATAGTTTAGTCTATCTACTTTAATTAAAAAAAAGAAAAAGAAAAGAGTGAAAAGATTGGAAAAGAGAAAACCGGTTACCTCATCCTAAACAGGGAACAAGGGATGAGCCTCTTCACCTGTTCAATAGACGTGGGTGGAGTGTGAACCGGGCGATGGCCGTTTTTGGCGATTTATTTCTTCAAACGCACCAATAATGCCATATAATATTCGCTATTGATAGCTCTTTGTTTCTGAAATTAATCGATGGACAAAATACATTGAGCTTCCCAAAATACGGAGGCCAAAACCTTGCCTTGTGATGTTTGCATCTTTCGTCGCTTTGGACGACTTTTACCTGCTGCTGTTCACTCAGCTGACTGCCGATTTGAATCCGGAGTGAAGTGGTGGATTTATGTTTCATCCAGTGTCACATATTTACGCAAAAACACCTTCTTGTTGCGTTGAAACAGTTGCAAACAACGCTCTGAATTGACGCGTTGTTGTTATTGATCGACTGTGAGCAAACGCGGCATAAACTTTGAACACAACCTTTTTGTTGACAAATGCTCATGCAAAATGGTGAATACACTGCCTTCTGATATGTTCAGCTTTTCTGCTATCTCAGGCAACTTCAGTTTGCGATCGACCAGAAAGCGTTTGTGGAATTTTTTTTTGTGGGGCGGGGGGGGAGGTTCAGGACAATTACCGATTTTGAGCAACCTGAGTGTTCTACATCATTTGTGTCTGTACGACTGCATTTAAAAATCTTTAAATATATATATATATATATATATATAACAGAAAACACAGTACATCATCTAATGTGGTCATAAATTATATCTTTCTAACCCTAACAAGATACGAATAAAGATTTTTATTCTGTGTCCTATTACTCACATTCCCCTTTTGTGGAAAAAATGTGAATATCGACCTCTCTAGACAGATCTGTCGCTTAATATTTTATATTATACAGATCGTTTTGGATCAACCTCTCCGTTTACGGAGTTGACATCATTATCTCGGTCCTGGGTATGACGGTAAACTCCATCCAGCAGCAAGACCTCTGATTGGGAGGTTGTGAGGAGCATGGAACCACCTCTTAATTGCTGTTGTTCCCAGGTCCACTCTGACCCGGAGTGGTAGCAACTGTTAGGGTCCCAGCTATGGGTAAATAGCTAACCCCAAACTGGGATCAAAACACTATAAAAGTATAAAAATAATTTTATAGAAATATATAAATACTTTCATAGATAAATATACACTTTTGAATGAAAAATATTACCAACATTACTTTTTTGAAAAGTTATTACCATTACACATTTTTGAAGGAAAAATATTATTACCGGCAATACATTTTTGAATACGAAACTAGAAGACATCTTCAGTTTTCTGAAACAAAAATAAATTTTTTTCGTCAAAATCTGACTAAATCAACTTTCTTACTGAACCGAACATTAAAAAAAATATCTTTAAACTCTACCTTTCAACATTAAATAACCCACAGAGGTTGATATGCCGTTAAACAAAAATCAAACTTAAACATCATTATGTATGTATGTATGTATGTATATATATGTGTATATATATATATATATATATATATATATATATATATATAAATCCAAACAGAAAGTGAGATGTAGGTAAAATCCCAAGGAAGATCCTATTAATATTAATCTTATTAATATTAAAACTGATTCAACCAGAGGGCTCGATGTAAACAGTATTATTTATTTACAGAGCCAAATATGTATATTTTTCAAATAAAACTTTGTTTCATTTTTGTTTTTCTTTCTTCTGCTCATTTCTCCTTTCCCTTTCCCCAACTTCCGTTCCTGTGAAACGCTTGTTTCTTATTTCTTTACACAGATGTAATATTTAAAAAACTTTTGTAAAGATCGAGTTTGAATCCATTTCGCCATCTCTTTTCTCTACCCTCTGTAACAACGTCTAGTCTCCTATCTTCTGAGATAATCTATTCTCTTTTTTTAACAACCCCTTCCACTGTTCTTTCTTTTTCTTTCCTTTTTCTCGTTTTAAAAAGAAATTCTGGTGTATGTCTTTTTGATAATAAACGGTCGCTGACGAAGCGAGTTTATTTCGCAGAAATGATCATACGACACATGTGATTTTCTAAGTTTCATTTGAATATATATTAACTTAAATTAACCCATACACACAGTAAAAAGAACCTTCAGATATTGGAGACCATCTACATAAAATTAAAACAACCCACACTTAATACAATCACATTTCAATCTGGTCATAACACATTACATTGGATTTAAACATATGGTTCTGTTAACATTTCGAGCTCACACGCGGTCTGACGTCATAGAACCGCATTACAAATTTTACGAACTGCGTTCGCTATTCAGTGACTGTTATCGTTGCTTAGCAACACAAGATAAAATCATCTTTGATGGTGGATGTCGTTATGTTAACGACCTCATGTGAGTCGAAAGCTTAGAACTAGTATAATAAAAAGATATCCAAATGCTGGAGAATTTTTGTCTTTATTTTCAACTGAAATTAAAGCCAAAATACGATGTTTAGAACGGCTCATGATTAAACATAATAGACATTCATTATCTGTTATATTTAACAGTATATGTTTATAATATATATATATATATATATATATATATATATATAGATAGATAGATATGAAATAAAGCAGACAGTAAGTTATTGTTGCCATATCTGATTGGCTAGCTGACCAATTGTTACTTTCTAAATTCGACAGATTCAAAGATATTTACACGGCCTTTTGGGTGATTACTTATTTTCAATTCTATTAAAAATTAAATTAAAAGCCTATCTCTACTTTCTTGCTATATCCAGATGGAAAGATAAGGAAAAAGACTCTAAATGGATTCAACTAGATATTTTTAAAAAAATCTTATAAATTATAAAATCCCCAGAATTCCTCTTTCGTGCGCCTTTGTAATCAGACTAAGATAATAAATCAGTCCTATGTACACCTTAAAGACAAAACCCGTCACAAGTAAAGTACTTCCATTTTGTCAAACAATTTCCCCAATATGATTCTTGATATATAAAAATGCTAGTATTATCACCCGGCGTTGCTCGGGTGTCATGAAAGCTTTAAAACTAATCCATGGTCCTGGAGCTCAGACTCTATGGGCGTTGGCACGAAAGACTAAAAATCAATAGTTGTTTCCAGTTAAAGCGAAACCGTAGACTGAAAGAAAAATGAATGGATGTAAGTGAAATTGGTGGATATAAAGTGGGGGATCAGTTCCATATTACAATCAATACATAAACTGACCCCTCACTTTGTGACCACCGTTTATACAATTAACTAGCAGTATAGCCCGGCATAGATCGGGTGTAATGAAAGCATTAAAACTAATCTATGGTTCTGGAGCTCAGACTCTATGGGCGTTGACACGAAAGACTAAAAAGCAATAGTTGTTTCCAGTTAAAGCGAAACCGTAGACTGAAAGAAAAATGAATGGATATAAGTCAAATTTTGATTTCTTGGTATCGCTATCAAATATGTTTTTTTCGTGTAAACTGAATTTTGAAGGCTAAATAAGTCCTCTGAGTAAATGGTATCATGGCTGAGACTAATATCTAGAATTATACCTACTTAGAGCCAAACCCGAAGCAAAAACTAAAATAAAAGGGCTGAAAAAATACAGACATACAGGCAGATAAACAGACACACACACAAACATATTATCGATTTTCTGCACTATTGTAAGAACTGCAACCTTGAAACTTCTGAATATCGTTTCTAATGTCTTTGTCTTTGAGTGTATCAAATTTGATTAAAATCGGACCACTCCTTCTATAATCCGATTTTTTCGATTATCGATTTTCGATATTTATCGGGGGTACCTCGACACAACCTAGCTAAGAACACTCGCAGACACTTATAGTAGAACCGTGCAAATTTTCAAGAAAATCTGTTGAGCCGTTTTGGAGTCTATAGGTAACGGACACACACACACAAAGTTCCATTTATCAATAAGTTTAGATACATCGTTATCTAACAGAGAGAGAGAGAGAGAGAGAAAGGTCCTGGGTATGACGGTAAACTGCTTCGGGCAGCAAGGCCTCTTATTAGGAGGTTGTGAGGAGCATGGAACCACCTCTTAATTGCTGTTGTTCCCATGTCCACCTTGACTCGGGGTGGTAGCATCTGTTAGGGTACAAGCTATGGGCAAATAGTTAACTTCCAAACTGAGGTAAAAACACTATGAAAGAAAGAAAGAATACTATTATATATATATATATATATATATGTGTGTGTGTGTGTGTGTGTGTGTGTGAAAATAGACTTTATAGAAAATATACATTTTTGAAAGAAAAATTATTACCAGCATTACATTTTTTAATACAAAACTAGAAGATATCTTCAGTTTTCTAAAATACAAAAAAATGAAATTGTTTTCATCAAAATCTGATTAAATCAACTTTCTCATTATAACTGAACTTTAAAAAAAATACATTATAAACCCAACTTTTTGGGCATTATATAACCCACAGAATGATCCACTGGATGTGCGTTGTGGTCCAGTGGATATCGGCTCAGAACGAGAACTCGGGGAGCCGAGTTCGAATTCCAGTTGAATTCATTGCATTCACTTACGCGCAAATACCCTTGGGAAAGGTATTAATCCGTCTCTTCCTTCCAGTTATGGGTTAAATAACAGGACAGATTGGGTTCTATAGCCTTGGTCGGCAACCAGTCTACTGCAGAAAGCAATGGCAACCTACTGCGGGATAATCTTCTGCCCAGTCAGTCATGTCTCTTTCGAGACATGATCACCCAAGCGTGTTTCACGTATGGCACTTAACTGACTGATAACCCACAGAGGTTGATATGCCATTAAACAAAACCCAAGCTCAAAACCTCCAGGAATTTAAATGCAAAGTCAACACTCATCTGTTAACCACTTGACAGTTCTTTCTATATCACCCTGTATATATTTTACTTTCTCTCTACTTTTGCAACTGTCATCACGCCTGTATTTTCATCCTTCTCTTGCTCCTTTCTAACTGGTTCGTCTTTCTCCTTACTATCCTGCTATCTAATATTTTACTCTTATGTATCTCCTTGCGCATCAGTGGCTTTACCGCCTTGTTTAGGGTGAAACGATTAAAATAAAAAGTATGACAAACGCATTCGTTTGACTCAGGGGTTTTCAAACGGTGGTCCGCGGACCACAGGGAGTCCCCAAGGATAAGGTAGGGGGTCCATAGATTAAATCATCTCGTGAAATTCAAAGTATAAATTTTCAATGTCTGGATATTTATTTTTACTTATTAATGTTATCAAATTTACGTTTATCAATTCAAAGTAAACTTAAACCAGTTTTTACTACGTTAATGCAAAACTATAAGCTATTTTTAGTAAAAATTTATGTATAAATTTCATAAGCGTTTATAGTGGGTCCTAAACTAGAACTTTAAATATAAAGGGGCCCGTAAGTCAAAAAAGAGGTCCGTAAGTCAAAAAGTTTGAAAAACCCTGGTCTAACTTCTACACGTGACTGAGAACATAGCAGATATAAAAGCAGAAAAAATAAATGCCTACATACAGGCATACGTGCATACATACACGGTTGGTGCGTACTACCCCTCTACCCCAACTGGTGAAAAGAGTGATTGGGAGCCCCGGGCAGTGCTTTCTAAACCTCGGTATCTTATCAACATTTCCTTTTTTTTTTTCCTACCTACATTTTTATACGTTACAAATTAAAATAAACACAACTGACTGCTAAAAGATGACACATTTTTCCGCGTTGTGACATCATTCTGCGGTCTATTTTTATTTTCGTCCGTGAATTTGTATTGCTTATCTTAAGACTAGAAAAGACACACACACACACACACACACACACACACACACACACACACACACACAACATAAAATTCAATAATTTTTACCCAGAATTATGGATGGCTTAAAATTATTCAACATTTTTTTATATAATAGTGTCGCCCCAAGCACGGCATTTTACTGCCACTGTTGTGCAGAAGGTTACATAGGAGGAATGTTATGAGGAGTGAGAGGTTGCAGGGGGTGTCGGGAAGGGAGTAGGGGAGGGAAGAGAGTACTGATAAAAGAGTGGGGGTGGACGTAAAAAAGTATGAAAGAGCGGATGTAAATTAGTGAGACAGGAATTGCGTATTGACTTTACATTTAAATTCTTGGAGATTGTAACTGTCAGGGAAGCAAGTATGCGGAAGAGAATTCCACAGGCGGGAAGTGCGAGAAAAGAAGCTGTTGGAATAGAATTTGGGTTTACAATTTATTGGTTTCACTGTAAAAGGGTGGGACCTAGTTGCTAATCTTATGGCTCGAGTAAATTCATATATAGGGTTTATCAGTGAGCTAAGTTCATCGGAGTAGAAGCCGTGAAAGTATTTGTAGAAGAGACACAGGGAAGCCACATAGCGTCGGTGAGAAAGCGACTGTATCCTAGCAGCCAAGTCGGGATCAATCACATTACAGATTCTCCGTTGGATTCGGTCGAGGACACCTAAGTGGATAGCAGGAGCGCCGGACCAGATATGGCAGCATTATTCAATGCACAGGCGGATGGTAGACTTGTATATGTGCAGGATTGTTTCGGACGGGAAAAACTTCCTGACCCTACACAGAGAACCGACTTTCTTAGCAGCGGATTTAGCTATGGATTCTATATAGTTATTCCACTTGAGGTCTGGTGTGTGAGTTAACCCCAGGAGGCGCAGTGTCTTGCTGTTTCAGGGAGAGAAGCCTGATCCATGTTAATGGGCGGGAGGAACGATCGTCTGTGGTGGTTATTAGATAGCAGCTTCGTTTTGGAAGCATTAAAATTTACGAGCCATTTCTTACCCCAGTCCACCAAGGATTGGAGGTCCTTTTCAAGCTCGGCAATGAAGTTTGCTTTTTCAGCCTCGGTAGATTTTTGATCGAGATGAGAGTAAACCGTAGTGTTGTCAGTATATATGCCCATTGGATCTTATTGCATCAGGGTTTTTTTTAACAAGAAATATCTCAAGTTGACGTTTAAAATTGTTGATTTATTTAGGATGTCCCTAATAATTTAGGACTTTTTAGATGTTTCTAATTTGTATTTAAATTAATTGTATTCATGTTCAGTTTTTGTAATTTAATTGTCCACCTATATTACATATAATCCATTATTGTACATAATTCTTCTTCTATGTGCCTTGTCCTTTCGGGACGTAGGTGATCACGGCCTTTCACGTCTCCCTATCCCTGGTGGCTCTTAGCACGCTTTCTCATGTAACGTCTCGCAGACCCCGTTCTGTCATCCACCTGCTCAGGCCTTTTAAATATGTTATTCGCTGCTTTCCCCTGTCTCTTTTTCCTTCTATCTGGCCTGTTAGTATCAGGTTCTCCAAGCCCTCCTTCCTTCATTGCATGTCCCAGGAACTTTAGCTGTCTTTTTCTGATGCTCAGCATTAATTTCCTTTTTGTTTCCATCCTTTCCAAAACCTCATCATTGCTCACATGCTCGGTTCACGATATCCGCAACATCCTTCTGTAGAACCACATTTCAGCTGCTTCTTTGATGTTAATGTCCAGCATTCACTCCCATACTGAAGAACTGATATCACATAGCAATCTAGTATTTTCTTTTTTATTTCTAGTGAAATTTTCCTGTGTCTTAATACTTTACTCAGCTTCTGGAACGCTTTCTTCACCATGTCAATTCGCCTTCGGATCTCCATGTTGCACTTTCCATATTCTGTTAAAATACTTTCTAGGTATTTAAATTTTTATATCTACTTGATTTTAGTATCCCCCGCCTGTATTTGGCATTTTGGGTTACTCACAAGTACAGCCCACAAATTACGAAGAACTTTCTCAAAACAAAATCCGTCTGATTTCAGTTTGTTTGTTTTTTAATCGCTTCACGCCAAGCAAGGTGGCATCGTCCACTGATGCGCAGGGGGCTACATAAGAGAGTAAAAGTTTAAGCAGGTGGAGAGTGAAGAGAAAGACGAAACAGTTACAGGAGAAAGTACTGTAGACTGGTTGCTAACCAAAACTATAGAACCCTAACTGTCCTGTATTTAACCCATAGCTGGAGAGAGAAGTGACGGATTCCTTACCTTTCTCAAGTGTATTTGCGAGTAAGTAAATGTAACGTATTCAACCGGAATTCGAACTCGGCTCTCCGATTTTTCCTTCCGTGTCAATGTCCACTGCGCCACAACGCACATCTTGTTTGATCAGTCAGTCAGTTAAATGCCACATGTGATACACGATTAGGCTATATATAATACAAGCTTGGGTGATCATGTCTCGACAGAGACATGACTGACTGAACATAAGATTTTACGACATTCAGTCAGTTTAGTGTCATACATGATACACGCTTTAGGCGATCATGTCTCTTTCGAGACATGACTGACTGAGTAGAAGATTTATCCCGCATTAGGTTGTCATTACTGTCTTTGGTAGACTGGTTGCCAGCCAAGGCTATAAAACCAAATCTGTTCAATTATTTAACCAATAGCAGGAGAAAGTAAAAAAGGAATAATACCTTTCACAAGGGTATTTGCGCGATATTCGAATGGGCGATCATGTTTCGAAAGAGACATGACTGACTTGACAGAAAATTGACCCGCAGTAGGGTCCCATTATTTCTGCGGTAGACTGGTTGCCAGCCAAGGCTATAGAACCCAATTCGTCCTGTTATTTGACCCATAGATGGAGGGAAGAGATGGATTAATACCTTTCCTAAGGGTATTTAAGCGCTGGTGAATGCAACAGACTTGACTGGAATTCGAACTCAGCACTTCGATTTCTCGTTCCGAGCGAATATCCACTGCACCACCCACACACATCTTTAATACTATGCCTAAATTTATGAAGTCAAAGTACCAAAATGGAAAGTTTAGGAGAACAATTGCTATGAATATATTTTCAGAAAAAGGCACAGAGAAACAAAATTACAGCCGCGAGAAAGTGATTAAATCCTAGATACCAGATCAGGACCAATAAAACTGCAGATTTTATTTTTGATCTTTTGCAAAGCATTTCTAGATGCATAACTCAATCACCACACCCGATATGGCAATAATATTCAATGCACAGGAAAATTGTAGACTTTTAGCGATTTACAAAACTTAACTTAGCTGTGGCACTAGGCCAAGATTAAGGAGCACCCGGTGAGGATCGAACTCACTCCTTGGTCGTAATTTATCTCGCAAGACAAGCTTGTTAAGCATTACAGCTCATCGCAGTGCACTTGTAGACTAATAAAGGTGTAAGATAGATTCAGGTGAAACAAAATTGTCTAGCACAACAAACCAAACTAACTTTCTCAGGTTTATAAAAAGTTAATTGAAAATCGAACCCACGCCAGACACAGACTCTTTCGTTGACGGATGGCATAATATTTACAAAGCGTTTCATCTGCGAGGGAAATGTTTACTTTCGTGCCTATGATCCCAGCGAGAGCCTCTCGCCTTCATTTTTTTTACCGGTAATTGTTCTCTCGCTGCCAGAGATTCCTCTCTTTTTTCGCTGAACTTTCAGAGTGAGCCAGCATTTTTTTTGGGGGGGGGGCATAGTTCGCCAGATAGGAATGTGCTTTTCCACCTTCTTGGATCAGTGAGTATTTCAGTCTGTCAGTCAGTTAAGTGCCATACGTGGAACTTTTGTTCTCATCTTGGTTGATATAGGAGTTATAATAGATCCAACGTTTCGACCAAGTACCCTCTGATCATCATCAGGTGCCCATAGATTGGCTGATGATGACTAGATGGTACTTGGTCGAAACGTTGTGTCTATTAAGTTCGAAATAATTCCCAAGGTTATTGAAAATTGCCCATATCAGAAATAAATACAAATTATGACAAGTGGCACAAACTCACTAACATAATTCAATCTATGGACACCTGATGATGACCAGAGGGTACTTGGTCGAAACGTTGTGTCTATTATAACACCTATATCAATCAAAATGACAACAAAAGTTCGAAATAGTCCCATCAGCCAATCTATGGACACCTGATGATGACCAGAGATACTTGGTCGAAACGTTGTTTCTATTATAACACCTATATCAACCAAGATGAGAACGAAAAGTTCGAGATAATCCCAAGGTTACTTGAAAATTGCCCATATCAGAAAAAATACAAATTATGACAAGTGGCACAAACTCACTAACATAATCCAGTTGTCAAAATCCAATCTGGCACTAAAGATAAAAGGCTCCAAAAATGCACGACTAAACGGTGGATAGAGCATTTGGTTGTACATGTGTTAGTATCATCTAGTGGTCATGAGTTCGATCCCTAGATCTGGTAGTACGAAACCACATCCAACATGAAAAAACAATAAATGATTTCACAGGATATTTCGCAATAATCAACAAGATAATCCATGTCAGTCAATCTATGGACACCTAATGATGACCAGAGAGTACTTGGTCGAAATGTTGTGTTTATTATAACACCTATATCAATCAAGATGAGAACAAAAGTTCGAAAAAAAAAAGGAAAAGGAAAAGAAAACATTGTTAAGGAGAGAGAACCATAAAAAAATATAAATAAGAAGACAAAAGATTAAATTTATGAAGATCATTGTTAACTGGAAAGCAAGAAGAAAACAGAAGAGAGTTCAACAAGTTAAAAGTACGAGAGAAGAAAATGTTACTATAGAACCTACGGTTAAATCTAGTCATTTCAACTGAAATGATGACAACTTCTCGCTAATCTACGCTTAGATTGATTCATAATGTTTAGATACCAAAAAGACAAGCTCATTTGAACAATTACCTAAAATTATTTATAGAAACAGACACAAGGAAGCTAAATTAGGGCGATACGCAACTGACTGGTTATTTATTTAATTTCTAGTGGAGATGGTATTATAAAGAGCTATAAGGTTAGAAGCTTTGTATCAATAAATCAAGTTGTTTTTAAGCTTTTTAAAAAAGATTACTAATGTTCACCCAATACAAAGCCCAAGAGTCACTCGAGGTAGAGAGTTACTGTGTGGAGTTGTATTAGCAGAAGAAAGGAGGGAGGTAACAGGAAAAACAGTTAATTTTAGACTGGAAGAGGCCAAGATTTAATTAGCGAAATAGTCAGAGTTCAGACGGAGACATTTGTATAGAGTTGAAATAAACTTTAAAATCTATCGGAAATTCAGTCTTAAACAAGAATCAAGAAATGAACCTCTACTGTTGTTCAAAATACCGGGGAGGAGTGTAAACAGGGTGATAGACAAAATTATCCAAATTTTATTGGTAGAGTGAAATAATAATAATTATTACTGAATAAAGTCGACGGCTATATCGTGTTGAATACACCGGTTCTCGTCTGATCACCAAAATTAACCCTCTAGGGCCATTCGTATCATAAAGTGGGGGATCAGTTCTATATTGTTATGAAGTAATAAACAGATCCCCCACTAATTACTACTTAGCCCTCTAGGGCCATTCGTATCATAAAGTGGGGGATCAGTTCTATATTGTTATGAAGTAATAAACAGATCCCCCACTAATTACTACTTAGCCCTCTAGGGCCATTCGTATCATAAAGTGGGGGATCAGTTCTATATTGTTATGAAGTAATAAACAGATCCCCCACTAATTACTACTTAACCCTCTAGGGCCATTCGTATCATATTTGATACAGTATTTCCCTATAAGGAAACATTTGGTATTTCCCTATAAGGAAACATTTGGTATTCATTGACTGAGCAGTCAGTACTGCTTTCATTTGAAATTTATAAAATATTTCTCTTAAAAAATTTTTCAGGAAAATATTTCTTTCAAGGCTTGTTTTCATACTGTATCAAATATGATACGAATGGCCCTAGAGGGTTAATCTCAGTCTGTTTATCTATCTATCTATCTATCTATTAACCCTCTAGGGCCATTCGTATCATATTTGATACAGTATTTCCCTATAAGGAAACATTTGGTATTTCCCTATAAGGAAACATTTGGTATTTCCCTATAAGGAAACATTTGGTATTCATTGACTGAACAGTCAGTACTGCTTTCATTTGAAATTTATAAAATATTTCTCTTAAAAAATTTTTCAGGAAAATATTTCTTTCAAGGCTTGTTTTCATACTGTATCAAATATGATACGAATGGCCCTAGAGGGTTAATCTCAGTCTGTTTATCTATCTATCTATCTATCTATCTATCTATCTATCTATCTATTAACCCTCTAGGGCCATTCGTATCATATTTGATACAGTATTTCCCTATAAGGAAACATTTGGTATTTCCCTATAAGGAAACATTTGGTATTCATTGACTGAGCAGTCAGTACTGCTTTCATTTGAAATTTATAAAATATTTCTCTTAAAAAATTTTTCAGGAAAATATTTCTTTCAAGGCTTGTTTTCATACTGTATCAAATATGATACGAATGGCCCTAGAGGGTTAAGCAGCATCGAGCCTGGTCCGTACTTAGATGGGTGACCGTTTGGGAATACCAGGTGCTGTAAAAGTAAGGACCAAGAATCGTCCACCATGTTTGGGGGTTGGGCGCAGGGCTAACGACCCTAACCCATAAAAACAGTTTGTTACAGTAACAAAAAAAAAAAAAACGTTACTGCTACATACCATTGGGTGTTAAAGGTGAGATGGTTACGAAATAAAATTTCTGATTTCTTGTTTTTCGGACCGGTCTTGAATGTGTCTGCAAATAACTTAGGCATCATGGATAGGGCTCAAAATTTCTTCCATTTTCTGCATTAAGTACCGCTGTGTACTATTCTTCTTGGAGGGCTGCGGCTAGATTTGGATAAACTTCTAACGACATTTGATTCCCAAGCTTATTGATAACTGATGAAAAGTTCATTAGAAGTATCTTCGCAACCTGTAAGAAATTGCGATATTTAGGACAGTGAATTCCAACGTGTGCGGCAGTTAATTAGGGCCCTTCTTTTCTGGGGAAAAAAACTGCTTTCTGTAATCTCGATCTGCTGGATACGATGCTACAAGCGACATGATCCCATGTTTCAGGCGGCTTTTCAAAACATTGCTAGTTTCTTTTAATGAACAATATCAGTTTCGGCCACTTTTCAATTCTATAAGGTTTCTTTCTTGTGAACATTGATAACTCAATAGAAATCTTTCATGGCGCATAAGAGAAAGTTTGGATATGAGAGCAGCCAAATGAAATCCACTTTCTTTTTTTTTTTTTTTTTTTTTGTAGGTGGGAATATCGTAAATCTTACTGGTAGCCGAGTTCAAATTTAGGTCTGGTCCCCTTTATTCATTTTTGCATTAATACTCTTTTCTAGAGGCATGAATCAATTATTTCTTTCGCCGACTAAGATACGTGCTAAAATGCACTGTAGATTGGTATCGCGAACCTTGGCTAGCAACCAGTCTAAGAGAAGGACTGCACTGAATTCAGAAACCTAGGTAAACGCAACAGGAATGAAATTCTTTACATTTCCCAAGGAGTGATTATAGCGAAAGAAACTCTGTCAGGAACCAAAGTTGGCTTTATTCTGGGAAAACAGGAATAGTCATTAAAAATAATGGTAAATGATTCGGGGAGGCACGGTGGAGTAATAGATAGCTGAAAGGCATGAAACTATATTTTCTTCCCCAGCTATGACTAAATAGCAATACAGGTTTTATAGTCTTGGTTGGCAACTGGTCTAGAGGAAAAACTCTGAATTCAAGTCACTTGGTGCTTTGCAGGTCTTGCCTCTGACTTCTTATAGGATGTACAGGGTAACCTGAATATGCCTGGTGAAAAAGGAATTGGCAAAACATTACACTATCTTTGAATGTCCCCATGAACCACAATTGTGAAAGAGGCCAAAAGATTTAATTAGCGAATTAGTCAGAGTTCCAGACGGAGACATTTGTATAGAGTTGAAGTAAACTTTAAAATCTACCGGAAATTCAGTCTTAAACAGGAATCAAGAAATGAATCTCTACTGTTGTTCAAAATACCAGGGAGGAGTGTAAACAGGGTGATAGACAAAATTATCCACCTTTTATTAGTAGAGTGAAATAATAATAATTATTACTGAATAATGTCTACAGCTATATCGTGTTGGATCACCAAAATTAAGCAACATCGAGCCTGGTCAGTACTTAGATGGGTGACCGTTTGGGAATACCAGGTGCTGTAAAAGTAAGGACCAAGAATCGTCCACCACGTTTGGGTGTTGGGCACAGGGTTAACAACCCTTCCCCATAAAGAAACAGTTTGTTACAGTAACAAAAAAAAAGTTACTGCCCTGCACACAATTGGGTGTAAAAGGGTGAGAGATGATTACGGAATAAAAAGAAAGGGGGAGGGAAGTGTGGTGACCACAACGTTCCGAAATCCGCTGATTGATTGCATGATGACCATGAATTAATTTGATTAATTTTAACTTTACAATCAGCAATCAATTCCGAATTCAATGCATAATGACCTACATCCGGTGGAGATGTGGGTAACATTACAAAAAAAAAAAAAAAAAAAAAAAAATGGGCACTGCCCCAAGAAACGCCATGAACGACCAAGAACGCTACCTGGGACCTATACAATGTTACGAGATCGTTGTTTTGATTTAAATAAACTTGATAAATACATGAAAATAACTCGAAGCATCAAATGTGGTTCTGAAAAGGATGTTGAGAAAATCATGAACTATACATCTGAGCAACGAAAAGTCTTATGAAAATGGAAACAAAAATGACACTTATAAAAGCATCAGAAGGAAATAAGGCTTGGAAAATTTTATACTCACAGTACAGATTGAAATCAAGAGGCAAAGAAGAAAACAACGTGTAACATTCTTGGCAGATGGCGGTACAAGGCTTAAGAGAGATAATAAAAAATAAAGAGCAGGAAATTGTGGAGGATCATGATCGCCAACGTCCTGAATAGACATGGCACATAGAAGAAGAATCATGCAATATGTTACATTCGTCATGAGTGCTTGATCGTGTGGTTAGAAAGTCATCGTTCCGAATATGATATCCAGGTACGAATTTATCAAGAGGGTGATTTTTTTTTTCGTAATTACTGCACGAGGGGCCGATCAAACCGCGCACTACTTTTTGAAAAGGGTTGAAATTGAAAAGAGATCATAAAGGGACAAATATTGCTTTGAAACGCAACGCTAGGAAGTTCTGCCGGATATCAGATTTTGAGAAACGAGACATAAAAATGTAAGTACAATGAATATTTGAGATCGCTTATCTGGAATTTTTACAAAAGGTTGGATTAGCCAGTACAGCGTGGAATATACTTTCAAGAAATCATGATGTAAAATGGAGGAAGTTATAAAATGTGTTACTAGCAAATAGAATTCTGCTGTCATCTGGAAACCATCTGCCTAAAAAAAAGCGCTGACCAGATTTTTTTTTCTTTGATGAGTGCAGACACACGCTTCCGGGGTTCCATATTCATCCGACATTTAACTATATGCATACAATAATATATGTAGAATTATAACACTGTATCTTTTTTAAGCAGTAGTTTCAAGCACACGCACACACACGCACACACACGCACATAACTTTAAAAAGAAAGATGATTCACTTATATTTCTTACTAGCAGTATAGCCCGGCGTTGCTCGGGTGCAATGAAAGCTTTAAAACTAATCCATGATCCTGGAGCTCTGACTCAGCCTAAAGAATATTTGAAATAATAAAATAATTGCGACAATTTAACAATCGCACCAAGTATAAATATATATATATATATATACACACACACACACATATATATATATATATACTAGGAGTATAGCCCGGCGTGGCACGGGTGTAATGAAAGTTTTAAAACTAATCCATAGTCCTGGAGCTCTGCCTCTGCTTAAAAAAATATTTGTGTGAAGTTTGGTGAGAATCGGATAAAAATTGTGGATTTGTATAAAGGATATACAGACAGATAAACAGACACACACACACACACGCATCTTGCCTTTTATATATATATATATATATATATATATATATATATATATATATATTATCGATTTTCTGCACTATTGTAAGAACTGCATCCTTGAAACTTCTGAATATCGTTTCTTATCTCTTTGTCTATGACTGTATCAAATCTGATTAAAATCGGACCACTCCTTCTATAAACCGATTCTTTCGATTATCGATTTTCGATATTTATCGGGGGTACCTCGACACAAAACCTAGTTAAGTACACTCGCAGACGCTTACAGTGCAACTGTGTAAATTTTCAAGAAAAACAGTTCAGCCATTTTGGAGCCTATAGGTAATGAATACACACACACGCACACAGAGACAAAGTTCCATTTATAAATAAGTTTAGATAGTATGTTGATTTAGTAGGCCGGTTTTCAAAATAAAATCAAACATTAATGGATTAAACTAGAATTAAGTTTTACTCATATTAGTTTCCACAGGAAGTCCTCTAACCATAAACAATAACATGTAAGTCTCACTTATTTGTTTATTCTTCGTCTCTAAGAAAAAGGACACAGTCGCGTCCGAAATTTCCGACTTTAAAGTCTTTCTCTTCGTGCTCCAATTAAGTTAAAAGGTGAATAAATAAAATCCATTTTATTGCTAACATTGTTATCATTTGGTTGCCTTATATATATCGACTTTCATTAACCTGCTTATTATATACACTACCGGCCAAAATTATTAGGCTAATCCCAGTTTTTTTTTAAAGAAATATTCATACAATTTTCAGCATTTATGGCCAAGAGGATAATTCTAAATTAATATAAAATGGTTCTTTTGTTATTATTATTTTACAAAATTTTACAAGGCAAATAGCGACAATTTACCCATCGCATCCTTTGCATTTTATATATATATATATATGCACTACCAGCCATAATTATTAGGCAACCCACAGTTTGTTTTTTTTTAAAGAAATGATGTATTTCATAATATTTTTAGTATTTATTGCCAAATTAAAACAGAATGGTTCTTTTGTTATTATTACTTTGCAAAATTTTACAAGGCCAAGAAGCAAAGATCAACTCGTCCGAATCACCCTAAATTTTCTTCATTCTTTCATTGTTGAAACTGCAATATAGGTAATTATTAACTATTTATAAATTCATTTGATGCACATGGTATTGTGCAATATTAAAAAAAGAACCATTCTATTTTCATTTAAAATTATTCACTTGTTGGCAATAAATACTAAAAAAATAGTATGAAATACATTATTTTTTTAAAACACTAGAGTGGCGTAATAATTATGGCCGGTAGTATATATATATATATATATATATATATATATATATATATAGTAATCCGCAGACAGATTTGTTTTCCTGTATCACAGCACATGAGTACGGTGCTTTAAACACAGGATTGAAACCCGGCCAAACTGGAGTCAGTCGGCGATTCTACCTCTGAGTTATGGGTGCTTGGTAGAAGGATATATATATATATATATATATATATAGATAGATAGATAGAGAGAGAGAGAAAGAGAGGGAGAGAAAGAGAGAGAGGATGCGATGGGTAAATTGTTGACATTTTCGATTTATTTATATATATATATATATATATACTAGCAGTGTGTATGTGTGTCCGTTACCTATAGATTCCGAAACGGCTGAACCGATTTTCTTGAAAATTTACACAGTTGAACTATAAGCGTCTGCGAATGTTTTTAGCCAGGTTTTGTGTCGAGGTACCCCCGATAAATATCGATAATCGAAAAAATTGGGTTATAGAAGGAATGGTCCGATTTTAATAAAATTTGATACTCTCATAGACAAAGACATAAGAAACGCTATTCCGAAGATTCAAGGTTGCAGTTCTTACAATAGTGCAGAAAATCGATTATATATATATATATATATATATATATATATATATATAAAGCAAGATGTTTGTGTGTGTGTCTGTTTATCTGCCTGTATGTCTGTATTTTTCAGCCCTTTTATTTTAGTTTTTGCTTCGGGTTTGGCTCTAAGTAGGTATAATTGTAGTTCTTAGTCTCAGCCATGATACCATTTACTCAGAGGACTTATTTAACCTTCAAAATTCAGTTTACGACGAAAAAAACTTATTTGATATCGATACCAGGAAATCAAAATTTGACTTACATCCATTCATTTTTCTTTCAGTCTACGGTTTCGCTTTAACTGGAAACAACTATTGCTTTTTAGTCTTTCCTGCCACTGTCCAAAGAGTATGAGCTCCAGGACCATGGATTAGTTTTAAAGCTTTCATTACACCCGAGCAACGCCGGACTATACTGCTAGTTCATAATAATGCATATTGGAAATCAAACATATTAATAATTATGTAACAAGCCTTTTATGAAATAACTACAAATATTTAAAGTCTACGAGACTGATTTAATTTCGTACGTTTTACGG
>JBBBDQ010001240.1:1420000-1435000 GCA_037127315.1 Ascarosepion bandense | reverse complement strand
AGGGAAAATTAGAATAAAATATCTCCCCCCCCCCCCACATTTAGAGACTTCACAAAATTCTTCTTCCGGCAAAGAGAATATGTATTGCTAAATATAACAGACAATTAATGTCTATTATGCTTAACCATGAGCCGTTCTAAACGTCGCATTTTGGCTTTAATTTCATGTGGAAGCTTTCGGCTCACATGGGCCATCTTCAGAGTGGTTTCATGGGCATTAACATAAAGACGCCTACCATCAATATATATCTTTGAGAATGGCAGATATGTGCCGAAATCTTACACCAGAAATTAAAGCCAAAATACGGCATAATAGACATTTATTGTTTTTTATATTTAACAATACATGTTTAGATAATTATGTAAATTAAAGAGGACCCAAGGTTTTACGATTTTGAGTTCCCTGGCATTTACTTTTTTATAAAAAGTGCTCAATACAATAAATATTGTAGAGCATTATATAATCATTAAAAGTACATTGCGACATGGAAATTTCTATGTTTCGAGATTTCTATCTCGCCATCAGGCAATGTTGGATGTTGGTTGTGAAAATGATTTATATTTAAATACAAAAACCATATATATATATATATATTTGACATTTATGCCTGTATATGTACATAACCACTTTGTGTTATACATGCATTTGAATGTAGATCTTTTTTCTTTGTATATTTGAAATTTGTTTGTATACTTGTGTATATATGTGTTTGCATTAATTTTCTATATGCATGAATATATATATATATATATATATATATATATATATATATATATATGAATTAAAAGTACATTGCGACACGGAAATTTCTATGTTTCGAGATTTCTATCTTACCATCAGGCAATGTTGTATGTTGGTTGTGAAAATTATTTATATTTACAAAATCATTTTCACAACCAACATCCAACATTGCCTGACGACGAGATAGAAATTTCGAAACATAGAAATTGCTGTGTCGCAATGTAAAGTTTTGGTTATTAAGCTGATGTTATACCAACTGTACCACGGGTCCTGGTTGCGGAAGTCGTTGCTTGGGGAGGGACTATCCTATGGGCAAAGGAGCTTGGATTAGTTCCACCACGGAATTCGTGAGGAGCGGCGCACTTCATCGAGCTTAATTCGTTACCTCTGCGTCACCAGGGCCCGTGATACAGTTGGTATAACATCAGCCTAATAACCAAAACTGTTTGGGTTCGATTCCTGGTAGGGGATGCGCACTGCTGATGAGTCCCAAGCATAGAACAAAATGGCCGTCCAGTGCTTTCTGCATTCTGTTGAGGTCGAATATAGAGCTAGATGATTTACTTAATAATTGTTCAAATCCTCCTACTACTTCTTGAATTATATATATATATATATATATATATATATTAGTCCTGTTCACAGTCCTCCCGGGAGAATTATATTTCTAGCTCCTTGTTTTTGTTTTCTATCACTTCTAATAGACACTTGCAGCTTAGTGGCGTTATTTGAAAAATTACAAAAATCTTAGTTGATTTTCGATCAGTCAGTTAAAGCCATACGTGGTACATGCTTCAGCGATCATGTCTCGAAAGAAACATGACTGATTGGGCAGAAAATTTTCAAAAAGGAGATTGCCGTTACTTTCTGCGGTAGACTGTTTACCAAAAAAGGCTATAGAGTGCAATCTGTCCCGATATTTAACCCATAGCTGGAGAGAGAAGCAACGGATTAATACTTTGCCCAAGAGTATTTGCGCGTGAGTGAATGCAACGAATTCAACTGGAATTCGAATTCAGTTCTATTTCTCGTTCTGAGCCGATATCTGTTGCATCTGTGACCTTCGATAAGTATTCAAAAGTTGACATCTATTCAAATAATAATATATATATATATACAGCCTTTGAAATTTTAAAAAGAAATCACTCGACCGGCGGTCGAGAACGAGAGAAAATTTACTCGCTCGAGAAAATCATTTTACTCGACTGACTCCATTTTCTTAATAGTCGCCTTTCGTAAACATAGCGTGAATCGCTGACGGAAAACAAAAAGTGAAATTTTAATTAAAATTTCGAACGTGTTAGAAAGGATTTTAAAAATTTTACAAAATAATAACAATAAAATTTGATCTTTCCTCTTAATAAAAGCATAAACATTTTGATGATAAAACTTTGTTTTGATTAAGTTTGAGCCCTTTTAACATCATGATATGCTGTTTTTTTTTGTTTTTTGTTTTTTTGGCAATTGCGTGGAGGTACCTAAATTCGTAGTTTCTTTCTTCTGTTTGACTACAACCTCCGTCTCATAGATGATAAAATATAACATATCTGATTTTCTCAACAATTTTCGATAAAAAAATTATTTACTTGTATAATTTGTTATTCGCTGCGTAGTTGAATTAAGTATTTGTATGCGAGATTTTTAATCAATTGTAAAGCAATAAACTTTAATCGCCAAATAAAGTTTTTAATCGACTGAGTCGATCGGGCAAGTGAAATCTCAAAGGCTCTATATATATATATATATATATATATATATATATATATATTGTTTATTTAGAAATTATAACATGGATATGATATAATATCACTACAAAAGTAGGTATTTTGTTTCGACACTTCTTGTTTCTTGTTGAGCGATGTGGTTTATTTTAAATTGAATGGCTTTAAAAGGTTAAAAACAAGCAAGACGCCTTTAATCAGGGAGGCATTGTTGTATGTACAGGCCAATCAGAGTAAAGCAACTTCTAATTTGAAGAATATGTGGGCAGACTTAAAATTAATATTGGGGGGCATTGGGATTAAAATTTGATTAAATTGAGATCAGCATTATTAATTGACTATTATATCTACTTTATTACTAAATTTATTACTTTATTACTAAATTAAAAAAAAATTTCTAAGTTTCACAATTTAATAGATTCAGAAAGTTATTCATATATTAAACGAGGAAGAGAAAGAACGCACACATAAATAAACCTACAAACATCCACACGTGGAAAAATAGACGAGTATATTCACAAATACTGTCAAACAGACGAATATACAAATTAATAGACCCACGCATATATACATACACAAATTACAAAATTCAGCTTTTATCAACTTGTCAATTTGTCTGTTAAATTTTAAAGCTCTCTTTGTACACAGACTAAATTGCTACATATTGGATACAGTTAAGGCGAATTCATAATGTGACCAGCCTTGATATGAATGAAGTTGGGACAGACATAATCATATTTCAATGCATGAACATAAAAACAGAATTACACGCAAATACACAAGCTAAAATTAAATGCGTATGCATATGCAAAACGTCACGCATATACATATATATGCTAAGCCCCACAACGTTCACATTATTAGCTCTACTATGTATTGAGCACTTTTTTAAGGATAGTGTTTTTTTGGACAAGGAATATTATTCCATCCATACGCACCCTATACTTGTATATTTATATATATATATATATATATATATATAAACATGCCCTGTGGACATAGAAGAATCCAAAGGAGTATCCTTTACATATAATGGTAGGATAACTCTCTACGAGAGCTCTAAACATATATGAATATAAATGCATAGAGAGCAAATATAAGAAAAATTAAGACAGACGCGTTATTTCATGGTAATTCGGGAGTGTAGGCCTATTTCAGGCGAGCCATCTTCAGCGCCCGTTTTTATTCAACGAAGGATTCTACATGAATCTTCGTTGAATAAAAACGGGCGCTGAAGATGGCTCGCTTGAAATAGGCCTACACTTCCGAATTACCATGAAATAACGCGCCTGTCTTAATTTTTCTTATATATATATATATATATATATATATATATATAGACATCCGCAGACAGATCTGTTTCGCTGTATCACAGCTCATCAGTACGGTTAGACTCCCACTGCTTTTAACCCAGGATTGAAACCCGACCGAAGTGGCGTCAGTCGGCGGTTCTCCCTTTGGGCCATGGGCGCTCGGTAGAAGAAGGCAGACTTTTTAGCCTGTATATTGTTATTATACACGCCCAATAGCCAGAAGTATCATTAACGAGCACATACACAAAGACACAGGCACAGACATACATACAAACGTACACATATATATATGTATATGTATATGTGCGTGCGTGTGTGTGTGTAATATGTATATGTGTGTGTGCGTGTGTGTGTGCGTGTGTGTCTGTGTATGTGTGTGTCTATAAAAGTGTGTGATTTCATATCGTACTTAGCTAAATTGTAGGTCTGAAGTGAAAGAATAACTGTGCAGTATTAACTTTTGAAGGAGCCACTTTATTTGGCAATTACGATTTAATATTTGCTTTTATCTGAGCTCAAAAGCCAACCACCGATGTCGGTAGGAAACACATAACTCACCCGTTCACAAGGCAGGCTAATTTAGCGTGTCGTATATTTGCCTATTACAAGGCCCCCGTAAATTGATACCTAGGCGGTGAATCAAACCAAAAGGATTATTTTTTAAACCTTGGTTCGCCTAAGATCACAGTCCTGAGGCCCGTCACGAAAACTGAGCTTACTTCACTCGCAACGTTAGATGGGAATCCATCTTTTTCCCATTCGCACAACACTAACAGCGTGTGTGTGCGTATATATATATATGTGTGTGTGTGTGTGTGTGTGAATATATATATTTATACACACACATAAAAACAAGCATATATACGCACACATTTATAGATAGATAGATAGATAGATAGATAGACTGAGATAGAAAGATAGATATTAAAAGATGACTGAAGTTGGCTAAATTTGGACGGGATAAAAAAAAGTTTTCCTGAGATTTCACAGTTTTAATATTATTTATGTTTCTGCGTTGATATATATATATATATATATATATATATATATATATATATATATATATAATTCGACCTTAAAGTCAACACCCAGTGTGTGTGTGTGTGTGTGTGTTTTACGGTTTATCAACCATTTGGAGGTTCACTATCAGTTTACTGCCATACATGGTACGGTTGGGAGATCATGTCTTGAAAAATACATGACTGACTGTGCAAAAGATTCCCTCGCAGTAGTTTGCCCTTAATTTGTGTGATGGACTGGTTGCTTTATTTATTCTGCTACTTAACCCATAGCTGGAGGAAGAAAAGTCAGATTAACACCTAACCCATTAGTACTGTTGCAATTTTTCAAAACAATGGAAGTACTGAATTTCGTGTGTTGATAAAGCATTGCTTCCTTATGGGAAAAATACTGTTCAAGCAAAGCAATGGCTTGATAAGTGTTATTCGAACTCTCCTCTTAGCTCTTTCGTTCTCCCGTCTTCCTACGCCTTTATTTCCTATCTGTCTCTCTTTTCTTTTTGTTCTACCCTCTTTTTTTCCATTTCCTTTTTTGTTTTCCCTTCTTTTCTCTCCTCTTTACCTCGTACAATTTTCCAAAAATAAAGGGGAAGTGATATTTTTTAATTTTCTTTTTCAAAAATAACGTTTATTACCATAATTATTAATTACCTGAAGGGACATTGTTTTTTCGATGTCGAAACAAAATGTACACTTTTGTAGTAAATTATAATTTGTACATGTTCTAAAATATAACTTATAATAAATATTTATTGCTCTATTTCTATATTGAGAACTGTTTTAAATTACTGTTTTGAACGTTGTTAATACATTCTTCGTTCTTTATTCATTTGGATATATATATATATATATATATATATATATATATATATATATATATATATTCTAAAAATATACTGTTAAATATAAGAGACAATAAATGTCTATTATGTTTAATCATGAGCCGTTCTAAACATCGTATTTTGGCTTTAATTTCAGGTGAAAATAAAGACAAAAATTCTCCAACATTTGGATAATTTTTTATTAAGTTGGTTCCAAGCTTTCGGCTCACATGCGCAATTTTTCGAGAGGTTACAAGGACGTTAACATAAAAACATCCACCGTCAGCGAAAGTCGGGATCGATCACATTACAGATTTTCCGTTGGATTTGGTCGAGGACACCTAAGTGGGTAACAGGAGCACCGGATCTTATCGGTCTTAGTGACTTTATCGCCTTGCTTGGAGCGAAACGACAAAAACAAATATCGTAGCAAGACTTCTGCTAGGGTAAGGCCGTTAATTTTTTTTTTTTTTTTTAACTTGAAGAAGAAAGCATTCCACAGTCTAGATTGCAACTTAAAAACAGTTTCCTACTCACCATCAGGTCGACCGTAATTATCCATACATTACGATGAGGACTTTTAATGGGAATTTTTCATGGGAATTTTTAATGGGAATTTTAAAATTTCAACCTTAACTGTTAATTGTTTCCCAAGAGAGTCAATCAAGAAATGCTAAAAATCTTTAGCGACAGAAGAGAGCTTTGGGGTGCAAGAGTATCGTAACCCCCACTGAATCCCTGATACGACCCGCTGTCGAATTTATGATGCGCATTACCCCCCCACCACCACCACACTTATGTATCACAATTTTCATGAAGTAATATTCATATAAAATCCAAATTTGACAGTAACCTAATTATGTATAATCTTGGCACATATGCAGTCAGTCAGTTAAGTGCCATACGTGATACACGCTTGGGCGATCATGTCTCGAAAGAGACATGACTGACTGGGCAGAAGATTATCCCGCAGTAGGTTGCCATTGCTTTCTGCGGTAGACTGGTTGCCGACCAAGGCTATAGAACCCAATCTGTCCTGCTATTTGACTCACAGCTAGAGGGGAAAGAAATGTATTATTTTATTATGTATCAATTAGTGGGGGATCGGTTTCCTATTGTTATTAAGTAATAAACTGATCCCCCACTTTATGACCATTAGAAACCTTAATCATTATTCCAACTATTATATTCAGTCAATCAGTTAAGTGCCATACGTGATTCACGCTTGGGCGATCATGTCTCGAAAGAGACATGACTGACTGGGCAGAAGATTATCCCGCAGTAGGTTGCCATTGCTTTCTGCGGTAGACTGGTTGCCGAACAAGGCTATAGAACCCAATATGTGCTGCTATTTAACCCATAACTGGAAGGAAGATACGGATTAATACCTTTCCCAAGAGTATTTGCGCGTAAGTGAATACAATGGGTTCAACTGGAATTCGAACTCGGCTCCCCGGTTTCTCGTTCCGAGCCGATATCCACTGTACCACAAAGCACATCCGTACAGGTCAACAAAAGCAGAAAAACTGAAAATATATACAATAAATCTAAATACAAATAAGACATATGATAATAGATCAGTTAAGTGCCATACGTGATACACGCTTTGGGCGATCATGTCTCGAAAGAGACATGACTGACTGGTCAGAACATTATCCCGCAATAGGTTGCCATTGCTTTCTGTGGTAGACTGGTTGCCAGCCAAGACAATAGAACCCAATCTGTCCTGTTATTTGACTCATAGCTAGAAGGGGAGAAGATGTATTATATTATTAAGTAGTAATTAGTGGGGGGGTCAGTTTAATACTTCATAACAATATAAAACTGATCCCCCACTTTATGCCCAGTAGAAGCCTTAATCATGTTTTCAACTATTCAGTCAGTCAGTTAAGTGCCATACGTGATACACGCTTGGGCGATCATGTCTCGAAAGGGACATGACTGACTGGCCAGAAGATTATCCCGAAGTAGGTTGCCATTGCATTCTGTGGTAGACTGGTTGCAAGTCAAGGCTATAGAACCCAATCTGTTCTATTATTTAACCCATAACTGGAGGGAAGAGACGGATTAATACTTTTCCAAGAGTATTTGTGCGGAAGTGAATGCGAGGAATTCAACTGGAATTCGAACTCGGCTCCCCGATTTCTCCTTTCGAGTCGATATCCATCAACTTCTTCACCGTCCTTTATTTTACCAAACGCATTGTGATAGCCTCCAAGACCTAACCATACCAAAAAAGATCTTTTAAATTAATTATTTATGTCCCATAATCTTCTACTTCTGTGTGCCGTGTCTTTTCAGGACGTAGACGATCATGGCCCTCCACAACTTCCTATCTATAATAGCTCTAAAAAAATCCTTACAATTTAAAAATATTTTCCGGCTTTAAATAACCTGCAAAGGGTTGATAAAACGTCAAAAACAAATCATGCAAGCACGCAGGTGGTGCGTTCGATCTTCTGTATTGACCTAGAGTTTCGCTCTTGTGCCAAAGTTAGCTAAGCCTAAAATACCGATTATTGACCAGAGATAGAATTATTACTTACTCTTAGCTATTTTTGCATTCTTCCTATTTTGATCAATCAATATATCTCGAAGTTAATTATTTATATCAGTAACCGCTACTGACGCAGCCACCGCCGCACTCCTCCTCCTTCTCCTCCACATTCTCCACCACCTTCTTTTTTTCACGGCGATGGGAAAGTCATTGATGAGGAGACGATAGGAGGTGGAAGTATTACGGAAACAGGAGTCGTAACAGTGGTAGCTGAGTTGGTGTAAGAATTTAGGGCGTAGCTGTAGTCATAGTCAGAGGAGTGGTAGAGACATAGTGAGGGGGGCATCGGTTGAATTTCGTAATCAACGTAGTGACGAAGAAGCTGAAAACTAAATCAGTGGGATCATGTTATAGAGCACTAGCAGTATAGCCCGGCGTTGCCCGGGTGTAATGAAAGCTTTAAAACTAATCCATGGTCCTGGAGCTCAGACTCTTTGGACGTTGGAACAAAAGACTAAAAAGTAATAGTTGTTTCCAGTTAAAGCGACTGAAAGAAAAATGAATGGATGTAAATCAAAGTTTGATTTCTTGGTATCGATATCAAATAAGTTTTTTCGTCGTTAACTGAATTTTGAAGGTTAATAAGTCCTCTGAGTAAATGGTATCATGGCTGAGATTAAGAACTACAATTATACCTACTTAGAGCCAAACCGGAAGCAAAAACTAAAATAAAAGGGCTGAAAAACTGATTTTGATCAGAGCCGGTATATATTATCGATTTTCTGCACTATTGTAAGAAGTGCAACATTGAAACTTCTGAATATCGTTTCTTATGTTTTCGTCTATGCGTGTATCAAACTGGATTAAAATCGGACCACTCCTTCTATAACCCGATTTTTTCGATTATCGATTTTTCAATATTTATCGGGGGTACCTCGACAAAAAACCTAGCTAAGAACACTCGCAGACGCTTATAGTCAGTCAGTTAAGTGCCATACGTGATACACGCTTTGGGAGATTATGTCTCGAAAGAGACATGACTGACTGGACAGAAGATTATCCCGCAGTAGGTTGCCATTGCTTTCTGCGGTAGACTGGTTGCCGAACAAGGCTATAGAACCCAGTCTGTGCTGCTATTTAACCCATAACTGGAAGGAAGATGCGGATTAATACCTTTCCCAATGGTATTTGCGCGTAAGTGAATGCAATGGATTGAACGTGAATTCGAACGCGGCTTCCCGGTTTCTCGTTCCGAGCCGATATCCACTGCACCACAACGCACTGACGCTTATAGTACAACTGTGTAGATTTTCAAGAAAATCGGTTCAGCCGTTTCGGAATCTATAGGTAACGGACACACGCGCGGACACACACACACACACACACACACGCGTGAGCGCGCGCACACACACACACATACACACACAAAATTCCATTTATAAATAATTTTAGATAAGACATTTTTTAAATTTCTATTTTACAATGATCAACCAGTACAAGGCCCGAGTCACTCGTGGTAGCGGGTTACAGCTTAAAAGGCATAGTTTATAGGGGGCAGGATGTACGTTGTGGTGCAGCGGATATCGGCTCCAAATGAGAAATCGGGGAGCCGAGTTCGAATTCCAGTTGAATTCCTTGCATTCACTTACGCGCAAATAAAATATTAATGGAAAAAATTTTTAATCCCTCTCTTCCATCTAGTTACGGGTTAAATAACAGGACAGATTGGGTTCTATAGCCTTGGCTGGCAACCAGTCTACTGCAGAAAGCAATGGTAACCTATTGCAGGATAATCTTTTGGCCAGTCAGTCATGTCACTTTCAAGACATGATCACCCAAAGCGTGTATAACGTATGGCACTTAACTGACTGAATATAATAGTTAAAAACATGATTAAGGCTTCTACTGGGCATAAAGTGGGGGATCAATTTTTATATTGTTATGAAGTAATAACCTGAAGCACCACTAATTACTACTTAATAATATGATACATCTCTTCCCCATCTAGCTTTGAGTCAAATAACAGGACAGATTAGGTTCTGTAGCCTTGGCTGGCAACCAGTCTACTGCAGAAAGCAATGGCAACCTATTGCAGGATAATCTTTTGGCCAGTCAATCATGTCTCTTTTGAGATATGATCGCCCAAAGCCTGTATCACATATGGCACTTAACTGACTGACTGAGTTTACGGGGATATCTGAGTAAAAAAAAAGCAGTTAACCCAGGTTATGAATGTAGTGATCGAGAAAGCATCCACTTGGGAGCCGGTTTCACAAAGCAGCGTTTCGTGGGAGGAAGCTGATCGAGTATTAGTTACATTTCACCGTCTACAAAGCCCAAAATTCAGGGAGTTGCCGAGTAAGAGGCACAGTTTTTGGGGGCATGCCAGGAAAATAGCGGTTAACTTTAGACTTGAACTGCTTAAGATTTTAGTGATATGGGAAACATTCCCTTGGGAGTCGGTTCTACAAAGCAACGGAAATCGCATCTCACCAATAAAATCCCAAGGGAATGGGCATCGCATAGCCTGACTTAACCGTGAAGTTTAGAATTGCATATGTTCCCAACATTTTTGCTGCGATTATCCCAAAATACATTTTCACTATTATCCATTACCCCAATGAACAAATACACGTAATATAGGAAAAGAAGTAATTATATTTTCATACATCAAAAGCAGACAAAGTTAATGGAAATTATTCAATACAATAGCACCAATCTATAATAATCAGAGGTATAGTAGCCGTAACCTAGCCATGATTCTTAATGTGAGTGTTGAGCTTGTATCGCCTGGGCCAGTTTATTTATTCTTGACTCTCTGACTGAAAGGGCTATTCGGACATCGTTTGCCACGTTGAGTCTGCTACGTTTCTTGGTCTTCATTCCAAGAACAGTAGAAAAAACTTGTTCACATAGATAAGTGGTTGAAAATCCTATGAGAATTTATACTGCTCTAGAGGCTAGTGTTGGTATATCCTGCAGACGAGAGATCCAAAAGGTGTCTAGACTAGACTCGGTCTCAAACAAAAGCTTCCATGCATTGTTCATCCTGAGTGTGAGAAATTCTTCTTTTGCTGGATGGTCCTCATCAGGAATGATATCTTCACTCACAAGATATGGATTTCTTCGCCATTCATTGTTGAAATTATTCAAGTTTGGAAAGTACTTACGTAAGTTTTCCAAGAAGCCCTTTAGGTGATCACTAATGTCTGTCTTCATGTGGTTAAGGATGTCTTCAGAATTAACTTTATCAAAGAAGGCATCCCATGCAGAAAATTGTGCAAAAATTATCTTTCCAATACGTCTGGTCCATAGTTCTAATTTCTCACAAAATGAAGCAATATTGTCCTGAAGTTCCAAAACCAAATATCCATTACCCACAAAATATGGGCTCATTACCCGACTGGGGTAATTTACCCCGGGGTTGGGATCCATGGAATTAGTGGAATCTAAATGATATAATTCGTCTGGACATTTTCCATTGATATAACGATAGAACAATGAGTCTTGTGATGTTTTGTCTCTGGGGAAAAGGGTTGTAGGGTTAAAAATAATTAATCACCCACAAGGTCAGGGATATTCTTCCAGGTAGCTCCCGCTTCTATATGTGTGTAAAGTGGGTAAATATTGTCCAAATATTCTTTACATTCGTCCGCTTTCGCCTATTCATCATTATTAAACGTTTTTTCTGTCTTTCTATAATGATGGGGATTATTTGTTTTTAATTTTCCAAACATGGTCAGCACTTTGTGTCCATATTCACAGTTGATATTACTAAATGCTGGTTTTTCCTTTATATTATATAATTTCAAGATTTTTTTTTACATCTAGATGATGATATTATAGTCGTTTATATATATATATATATATATATATATATATATATATATAGTACCGTACAAAAGTATTAGGACAAGAACTATTTTATCATTTATGAGGCATCAAAATAAAGTTTAAAATCACCCCTGTCCTAACACTTTTGCACACTACAGGTAGTGTGCAAAAGTATTAAAACAGGAGAGATTTTCCTAAAAACCTCACTGAAATTCAAATACAGGGTGAAAAGCCAGGTAAATTGCTAATAAATATTGATTATTTAAAACTAAGTGCAAAAGAAATGTATTAAAAAGAAGTTATATTTAATTTTTCCTATTTTCTATTAAACAAGTTATTTTGAAACTACTCTATTGAACATCTATGGGATATTTTGGATAAAAAATTGATACATCTAATGTTACTTCGCAAGACACACTTTGGAAACAAATACAAGCTGCTTGGCAGGAGATACCATTAGATACATTGAAGAAGCTTGTGATGTCAATGCCTGACAGAATGAAGGCTGTGATCAAAGCAAAAGGCTATTATACTAAATATGAAATTTATTTTGTAAAAGGTATTTTTTTCTTGTTAAAGAATTTGCTGAGTAAATCAAATAAAATTACTTTAATTAAATTTAAGTTATTTTCTGTTAATATGCCTAAAAAAAGATAAAATAGTTCTTGTCCTAATACATTTGCACAGTACTGCGTGTGTATATATATATACATATCAGCATGCAGTATGGGTATAGAAGAATCCAAAGGAGTATCCTGTACATACAATGTTAGTATAACTCTCTAAGAGAGCTCAAAATATATATGTATATAAATACGTATAGAGCAAATATCAGAAAAATTTCATGGTGAATCAGAAGTATGGGCCTTTTTCAGCGAACCATCTTCAGCATCAGTTTTTAATTAACAAAGAATTTTAAAGACGGAAGCTGATGAGGGTTCGCCTGAAACAGGCCTAAACTTCCGATTCACCATGAAATAACGTGTCTTCCTTAATTTTTCTTATATGTGTGTGTGTGTGCGCGCGTGTGGGGGGGGGGAGAGGGAGTGAGTGAGAGAGAGATTTTTAAGGAAGCAAACACTCTTTTATACAAGTTTAATTACAAACCATTGTCAAGTTGCTGCATTAAAAAAATTTTAAACTAATTTTTTGTGTTCTTATTGTTTTATTTTTGGAAATAAATTGATCCTGGGTATGAGGTTAAACGGCATCCGGCAGCATAGAACTATCTCATAATTGTTGTTGTTCCCAGGCCCATCCTGACCCGGAGTGGTAGCACCTGTTATGGTCTCAGCTATGAGCAAATAGTTAACCCCAAAACTTGGGTCAAAACACTATGAAAGTATAAAAATACACTTTAATAGAAATATATACATGAAAATTTCTGCTCTGTAGGTTTTTAATCACGAAATCTAAGGACTTCGTATACAATTTTACCTTTAATTTTTTTGGAAAATTGGGCTCGAGGCAACAGAAATGTAGTTCTACAGAAGGAGGCTAAGGATAGGATGGACCCAGCACGTGAACAACGACGAGGTGTAGGAGAGAATGGAAACGAAAAGAAAACTTATACTTAACATCAGGAAGAGACAGATAGAACACGTGATGATGAAGGAGGGTTTGGAGAATCTGATACTCACAAGGCAGATAGAGGGAAAGATAGACAGGAGAAAGTAGTACATGACATTTGATGGGCTTGAGCAGATGGATGGCACAGCAGTGTTTGGTAGAGATACCAAGAGGGAAAATATTAAGTGCGACAAGGGACAGGGGCAAATGGAAGTCCATTATCGCCTACGTCCTGAAGAGACACGGCACATGAAGTATAAGAAAGTCTTACTAATTAACCCATAGCTAGGGGTGGGGAGAAGAAGTTCATTCATACTTTTCCCAGGAGCATTTGTGCGTATGAATATAACTAACGCATCTGTAGTTAGAACTCGGCTATCTCATTTCCAATTCCAAGCCATTATCCATTACACCACTTGCACATCAAAACTTACAGCACCCGGTATTCCCAAGTGGTCACACTTCTAACCAGGCTAGACGTTGCTTAACTCGTACGGTGTTTCAATGTGACGGGGCAGTATGACTTAGTTTATAGGTCAACTATTTATATATGTTAATCAATAAGGACGAAACGCGTTTGCTCAGATACTGCGATTAAACATTTCATTTAATTTTTCTTGTGTTCGTACAAGTGTTTTCCTTTCTAAACATAAAGTGTCACAATTGTCGAAATGCTTTTTATATCCAAACGCTTTCGGCTATTCTTATAGCCATGAACAATTAATTTTTATATTTATAACTGAATGTGTAGATTTGTTTTTTTTACATGTTTCTAGAGTGATCGCAATTTTATATTCTTCCAAACACCGTCAGCAGATTGTGGCCGTGTTCATAGTTGATGCCATTGAGCGTTGGCCTTTTCAATTTCTTCATTAGTGCTTCCAGAATTTATAGTTTTTTTCTTTTTTTTTTTTTTTTTTTTTTTACATGCGGATGAGATTATTAATCTTGTATTTTCTACAATTGTGCTGTGAACGGAGCCCGATACGCGTCTCCATGTGTGAACAAATGAGTTCCACCTGAGTCATGGTCAGTGATGTGTAACACGAGTCTTCTCGAATGGCATGCAGCGCCACGTTCAACATAACCATTGCTGAATTTGATAGATAGATAGATAGATAGATAGATAGATAGATAGATAATGAACAGACTGAGATAGAAAGATAGATAGATAGATAGATAGATAGATAGATAGATAATGAACAGATTGAGATAGAAAGATAGATAGATAGATAGATAGATAATGAACAGACGGAGATAGAAAGATAGATAGATAGATAGATAGATAGATAATGAACAGACTGAGATAGAAAGATAGATAGATAGATAGATAGATAGATAGATAGATAATGAACAGACTGAGATAGAAAGATAGATAGATAGATAGATAGATAATGAACAGACTGAGATAGAAAGATAGATAGATAGATAGATAGATAGATAGATAAATAGACTGAGATAGAAAGATAGATAGATAGATAGATA
>JBBBDQ010001240.1:1275000-1415000 GCA_037127315.1 Ascarosepion bandense | reverse complement strand
AAAAAAATTAATGTACTCTTTAATAAATAAACAGAGCGTCTACTTGAATACAAGTATCCACTAAAAATAACAGTTAATTTATATATATATATCTATATATATATATATATCATTCGAGGAAGTTAAGCGGTTTAGACAAATGTAACCGGTATTGGTATTAGACTTAATGGACGGTACTCGTCGTATGCAGTATCCTGAAACGTAAGCGTAATCAGTAGCCATAGATCACTAGTCGAAGACCTGTAGACCTCTAGAGGTAGACCTATGGGCATAGACCTCTCTGCGTTCTCGCTTTCGTCTATTTAATGGCTGACACCATCCAATCACATTACTGAGGGGGAACCAAGGTGTATGCATATTCATTACATATTTTTTACATATATGGTTCGCTAAATATATGTTTATAAACGAATGGCGCCAACCATATACATAAGAACAAATTCCCTCTCCGCTATCTAAAACTACTTCACGACTTAAAAGAATAAATTATATTCAGTAACTTCCATTGGAAAAACTTTTTTGCGGAAACTAATATTTATAATCGAATAAAATATACGAAATGAATATAGAAGTAAATTAAAATATATATTTAATATATTTATTTTTTTAACATTTTTTTTCATCAACTTTTTCCTTTTCTTTTATTCACACTCAATCTATGTAAGAGTTATATGCACTATATGTATTATATGTATCTATCAATCATTTTATGTCTGTTGATATTTAATAAGCTAAGCATATTTCAGGTAACTGTTTGTCGGGCCAGAAATTTTTTTTCAGCCTGAATCCATTTTGCACATATACAAATCAACCATCCGACCGTGCATAGAATACTGTTGTCATATCTGGTCAGGCACCCCTGCTTTTCATCTCAGAGTTCTCAACAGGCTCCAAAGAAGGATCTGTAATGTGATTCGTTCCGACCGGGCAGCTCGACTTCAGCCAATTTCTCATCGGCGTAATGTGGCTTCCCTCTGTCTCTTCTATAAATATTTTCATAGCTAGCAGAAGGAGATAACTCATGAAGAGGCTCTATGCAAGGGATGGAGATGCTATACCCCAGTGATTGTAATAAATGGTTTGGTCCGAAATTCCTAGCACCTGAAGAAGGGCGGAGCTTACAATGGCCGAAGCGTCGTACAGATGGCAACAAAGATGAGGACAATAGTTCAAATAATGTAAATACTGTAAAAATTATCTGATCTCAAAAATATGGACAAATAGAATGATCTATTATTAAACGTCGTACAAATGGCAACAAAGATGAGGACAATAATACGAATAATGTAAATACTGTAAATACTACCTCATCTCAGAAATATAGACAAATAGAATGATCTATTATTAAATGTCGTACAAATTGGCAACAAAGATGAGGACAATAGTCCGAATAATGTAAATACTGTAAATAGTTCTACATCACAGAAATATAGGTAAAAACTTTTTATTTAAATGTTGTATTTCGTTTTGTTTTTATTTGCCGTAAGAAAATATTTTTTCAGTCAAATAGCATTGTCTTACGGCCAATAAAAAATTATTTTCAAAAGGAAAGGAAATCAGGCAAATCTCATTGAAGAAAGAAAACAAAAAAACAAATTTCAATGAGATAGAAAATCTTAAGAGACGTAGATTTAAATAATTGTCAGAAAAGCAAAAATCTGGAAATTATTTGCCCATGCGAGAAGAACGAGTGAAGAAACAATAAGAATCTACTCAAACAGCTTCTTTTCTCGCACTTCCCGCCTGTGGAATTCTCTTCCGCATACTTGCTTCCCTGACAGTTATAATCTCCAAGAATTTAAATGTAAAGTCAATAGTCATCTTCTGTCTCACTAACTTACATCCTCTCTCTCATGCTTTTCTACATCCACCACACTCTTATCAGTACTCTCTTCCTTCTCCTACTCTCTTCCTGACACCCCCTGCAACATCTCACTCCTCATAACATTCCTCCTCGTCCACCCCACTCTCATCGGTACTCTTTCCTCTCCTACTCTCTTCCTGACACCCTATGCAACCTCTCACTCCTCATAACATTCCTCCTCGTCTAACCCACTCTCATCAGTAATCTCTTCCCTCTCCTACTCTCTTCCTGACACCCCCTGCAACCTCACACTCCTCATAACATTCCTCCTCGTCCAACCCACTCTCATCAGTAAACTTTTTCCTCTCCTACTTTCTTCATAACACCCCCTGCAACCTCTCACTTTTCATAACATTCCTCCTATGTAACCCCCTGCACAACAGTGGAAGTAAAATGTCTTGCTTGGAGTGATACGATTAAAAAAGAAAAGAGAAAAATAAATTACGGTTACCGTAAGCGATTTCAAGGGTAAAATTATAGGACCTAACTGACAATCTAGCACACGAAGATGTGTCCTTTACACTTTTAATAAGTTTATTTGGTGGATTAGTTTTCGTGTCGGAAGGTATAAAGGAACTGTCAGCAGTTCATCTTCGTTCTTGTTCCGGTTCTAAACTTTCGATTCGCTTCGATTCATGAACATTCCTTGGTTCCGTCAGGGCAGATCTTGACGGCTAGGACTCACCATGACACATGCCTCTTGTAACAAACCACCCATATTCCATCGGCGAGAAGTTAATTTCACTTGAACAGCTTTCCGAGAACCACTGCCGACCCTAATGAAGATGTCTCCCCTATCACAACGATCTTAATCATTTCAAGTGTAAGGTTTACCGTTACCTACCTTTCCTTTTCACAAAACTGCCTCTGACTATGCAGTTGTCTATCTTGAGTGTATCTCAGGCATTGCACAGCGTAAAAGTTTCCCTTCACTGATGCCATGCGCCGATGGCTTAGGGAGTAGAGACTCCGACTGACACCAAATAAGTCGAGTTTCGATCCCGGCCAGAAGCAAGTGGATATGTCTAGTCACACTGGTGAGTTGTGATACAGCGAAACGGGCTTGTATGTGGATGACTAAAATATTATGCTCTTACTACGATTGAGCTCTCTAGAGAAGAACATTTTTAAAACAGTTTCCATTTCGGCTATATGCGGAGAGAGAGAGAGAGAGTTTGTGTGTGTGTGTGTGTGTGTTAAATTGCTAAATTGTTATCATTTCATAATTTCCATGTCGGTGGCAGCTACTGACAACTATTAAAATGAGTGGCTCTACTCCCGGAGGCTAGGAGCACGCTGATGCACCTGTCTTCTCTGGAGTAAGTCACATAATCTATTGGGAAACCAAAAGATCGTATGCTGCCAGTATGGGATTTTTGTGTTATTCTATTTGATATTCCACCGGTTTTTGCCCGATCACCGAAACTAAGCAAAGATGAAACTGGACAGTATCTAGATGAGTGACTGTTCGAGAACACCAGGCTTTTTGTGTGCGGAGTGCGCATTGGATAAAAGCTCGGAATGGGAAATTGGGGAAACAATTTCGAATTCCTGTCGGGTTCGTTATATTCACTTATGAAAAAAGTATTACAGTTAAAAATGTATTTCAGTTTGAAATAACCTCAAAGAATGGATAATAAACCCTTAAAAACAAAAAAAAAACAATTTCTACTCATGATACTTATTTGTATTTGGTCACCACTGCTGTAGCCTGGTATTGAACTCACAACTTTGTGTCAAGTGATTGGAACTAACCAACAACTATATCTACTAGGCCATATGTCCTTGAGAATAAAAAACTTACAGAGTTGAGTTAAAGGGAGATATCTACATGGCTACCGGAAGTGGCATTGCACTTGGAATGAGAATGATATACGCCAGTGATCGAAATAAAAGGTTTTTCAGGTGCTAGAAATTTCGATTTCGAAATTACTTGCAACTGAAGAAGGCCGGAGCGTACAACGATCGAAACGTCATAAGCATGGCAATAAAGATGAGGCAACAGTCCGAACAATCTAAATAATGCTCATGATTCTAGTTTATACGAATTGATGACTATTTGTTTTCGCACTGAAGGTTATAATCGTGTTATGTCGGTTGCTAATCGAATTAACGTACCCTAAATGTTAGGAACTTGGTAATCTTCCACTGTAAGTTGACTCCTTAGTATTCGGCTAACTGCTGACTAATTTCAACTGCCTTAGTCTGACTATGTCCAAACTAGAACTGACTAATAATTCTACTGAACTCCAATATAACTCTAAAGAACTCTCCAGAACTTCTAAGAACTCTTATGAACTTCCCATGAACTTCTCGGGCTAACTTCCTGTTAACTCTTAATAATATAGGCGGGAGAGTCCATTATCTGAGGAATAGGTGTGTTTCACCATAACATTAATATAGGAGGGAGAGTCCATTATCTGAGGAATAGGTGTGTTTCACCATAACACTATTACAGCAAGCCGGGAAACGTACCTTATTCCACAGTGTGTTTTTCTATCTCGAAAATCCAACACGATATGAATTTTAACTTTGCATTAAAAAGAATCCAATTTCTCTGTTAGACTTAAAATAGGTTATTTCATCATCTCTCTCCATCTCAAAAGATGATGAATCCTTTGAAGAAGAAACTGCGTGTGCGTGAGTGGATATTATTTAGGTGGGTAAAATGTTGCACAGGTTTAGACCCACTGTCTTCATATAGCTGCCAAAATCTAGCGGCAAGATGGAGCCTATGGTTGATAGTGAAGGATCAATGTCAGCGAATGGATAAACCAAGACTCAACACGCTTCACATCACGGGTACGCCCAACCGGTTTGAATTCAGTATGTTCTTTCATCTACAGGGTCCGCTATCAGGACCCGGTTTGCCGCGATATTTAATCCAAAGATGAGAAACGGTGGGTTTATGCTTTTTCCAAAATTGTAAATGCGACTTAAGAACAAAAATTAATAAAACAGAACTTAAACGCGACTCAAAGCTGAGACAAATTTTCGCAGATTAAAATTTTCTGTTAACACCGTTTCTCCAATTAATTAATTAAAAACTAAATATTACGTTTCATAGAATGCGATTAAACTTGAGGGCGACTTAAATTTCAACTTAATCTTATATATATATATATATATATATATATATATATATATATATAAATCAGCATGCTGTGTAGATAAAGAAGAATCCAAAGGAGTATCCTGTACATACCGTGGTAGGATAACTCCCTAAGAGAGCTCTAAATATATATGTATATAAATACACACAGAGCAAATATAAGAAAAATTAAAACAGACACATGATCAATCGGAAGTTTAAACCGATTTCAGGCGTCTTTATTGTACATAGGATTTTACCTAAAAAAAAAAAAACGAATAAAAATAACGGTCGCTCCCATAAAACAAAATTTAAGAAAAAATACATCATTACATCAGTTCGGCGAACTCACACACACACATTCATACTTAAGCATATATATACGCAAAATATATTCAAAGAACACACACACACACACACATATATATATATATATATATACTATCAGTATAGCCCGGCGTTGTTCGGGTGTAATGAAAGCTTTAAAACTAATCAATTGTCCTGGAGCTCAAACCCTTTGGACGTTGGCATGAAAGACTAAAAAGCAATAGTTGTTTCCAGTTAAAGCGAAACCGTAGACTGAAAGAAAAATTAATGGATGTAAGTCAAATTTTCATTTCCTCGTATCGATATCAAATAAGTTTTTTCGTCGTAAACTGAGATTTGAAGGCTAAATAAGTTCTCTGAGTAAATGGTATCATGGCTGAGACTAAGAACTACAATTATACCTACTCAGAGCCAAACCCGAAGCAAAAACTAAAATAAAAGTACTGAAAAAATACAAACATACACACAAACATCTTGCCTTTTATATATATATATATATATATATATATATATATATATATATTGTCGATTTTCTGCACTATTGTAATAACTGCAACCTTGAAATTTATGAATATCGTTTCTTATGTCTTTGTCTATGAGTGTATCAAATTTGATTAAAATCGGATCACTTTTTTTATAACCAGATTTTTTCGATTATCGATTTTCGATATTTATCAGGTGTACCTTGACACAAAACCTAGCTCAGAACACTCGCAGATGCTTATAGTACAACTGTGTAAATTTTCAAGAAAATAGGTTCAGCCGTTTCGGAGTCTATAGGTAACGGACACACATACATACTCACTCACTCACACACACACACACACACACACACACACACAGACAAAGTTCCATTTATAAATAAGTTTAGATTTCTGAATATACAGTAACAACAGCTATGGGCGAATAGTTAATCCCCAAATTGGAGTCGAAACTACGAAAGTATTAAAATATACTTACATAGAAATATATGCATAAAAGTAAACTTTTATAGAAAAATATACATTTTTGAAGAAAAAATTATTACCATAACACATTTTTAAGGTAAAAAATTATTCTCAACAAAACGTTTTTGAATACAAAACTAGAAGGCATCGTCAGTTTTTTAAAATAAAAAAAGAATAAAAACAAAAAAATTTCATTAAAATCTGACTAGACCAACTTTCTCACTATAACCGAACATTAAAAAATAATACCTGAAACACCCACCTTTTTGGCATTAAATAACCCACAGATGTTGATATGTCGCTAAACAAAACTCAAACCATAGATCCAGTGTTGAAATGTAAATAAAACGATTGTTTCTATTGAAGGGAACGTCTGGCGAAAAAACGTATGATCGGTTTTGTTATTTCGTTTATTTTGAATTTTTGAATACACAATAAAAACATTTCCAATAACATCATCTTTATATAATTAATAAGCAGCCGTCTTATAATACAATTATATGATATATTCATGAGAATTTTCTATATTTTTTTTTTATCTCGTCTTATTTAATGGCCGCCTTCTATGTGGAAATATACCAGAGATATTTATCGGGTTTGTTTCTGTTTAGATTTATCTGTTTGTCTATCGAGATGTCTATCTTATCCCTTTCTCTCTTGACTGTTAAACTAATTCTAATAATTACCAATTTTTTTTTAAAGAATTTCATCTGTTATTGTTCGTTCCAGCCTGTTCAACTATCTATTTATCTCTGATAGAACCGATTAAGACGCCCATGTCTTTGGCTTTGCACAAGTCAAAAAAGTACATCAGCAGAGATATATTTATTAAATACGGAGCAGAGAAACTTAAACCCTCCATCATTTTTCCCCTACCCCGTTACATTTCTCCTGATATATACGCACTCATCCACATATACTCAAATCTACATATGACGAAACTATATGTATATATTTGCATAGTCATATCTGCGTCTGTTTGTCTTGACGAATGATTTTCTACGCCCTGGCTTATACCAGTTGCAACCTCCCCTTAATTTTATAGTCGTTAATTATTTCTAGAAGAGTAATGACACTTGATGAAGGCTTCTTGCAATATCATTAAGGATGGGGTGCAATTTTGAATGGAATGGTGTTCAAAGTTGGGAGTGGGGGCGGAACAAAGAAGGGGAAGTTGAAAAGAAAGCCAGGCAATGGGCGAAAACTTTGATGTTCTTCTCGAAGGCATTTCGACATTTCGTTTCTTTGTCCTTAACGTCAATGTTCCTTCCTCTTTTCTTTTCTTCAAATGCCCATACGTTTCTTTATCTTTTTCATCACCATTGGCCCTTTCTTTCTTTCTTTCTTTCTTTACCAGTTCTGTCCTATTCTTATTTCTCTTCATCTTCTTTTTCAACTGTTAAATTTTTTGTTTCATTCTTTCTTCTTTTTCATCAGGTCTACCATCTTCTTCTTGCTATTAGTTCTTCTTTCTTTCTTTCTTTCTTTACCAGCTCTGCCTTATCCTTCTCCCTCTTCTTCAACTGTGAAATTCTTTCTTGTATTCTTTCTTCTTCTTCATCAGATCTAACATATTCTTCCTCTTCTTTTTATTAACTCCTTCTTTCTTTCATTCTTTCTTTCGTTCTTTCTTTTTCCTTCTTAATCAGTTCTGGCATCTTTTTCTTCTTTTTATTAGCTTCTCCAATCTTTCTTTTTCTTCTTCATCCACTTTTGCATATTCTAATTGGTCGTCTTCTTTACTGATTCTTTCCATTCATTCTTTTCTACTTTCTCTTTTCCTAATTTAGCAGATCTGCAATATCTTTCTTCTGCTTTCTTCTTCTCCCCCTTCTTTTTCTTCTTCCACACTGTAATTCTTTCCTTCTATCTTTCTTTCTTTCTTTCTTGCCTTAATTTATTAGGTCAGATTTTTTTTCCTCTGCTTCCTTCTTTTTCTTCTTCAACTCTGTAATTCTTTCTTTCTTTCATTCATTATTTTTTTCTGTCTTTACCAGCTCTGATTTATCCTTATTTATCATTGCCAGCTCCTTCTTCTTCAACTGTGAAATTCTTTCTTCTTCTTTATCAGGTCTACCATCTTCTTCTTTCTATTAGTTCTTTCTTTCTTTCTTTACCAGCTCTGCCTTATCCTTCTCCTTCGTCTTTTTTCTTCTTCTTCTTCAACTGTGAAATTCTTTCTTGCGTTCTTTCTGTTTCTTCATCAGCTCTAACATATTCTTCCTCTTTTTTTATTAGCTCTTTTTTCTTTCTTTCTTTCTTTCTTTCTTTCTTTCTTTACCAGCTCTGTCCTATTCTTATTTCTCTTCATCATCTTCTTCAACTGTGTAATTCTTGTTTGCATTCTTTCTTCTTTTTCACCAATCTAACATATTCTTCTTTCTTTCTTTCGTTCTTTTCTTTCTTCTTTCTTCTATATAATTATTCTTTACTTACTCTCCATTTCTTTCTTTCTTTCTTCTTCACCATCTCTCATATATCGTTCCTTTTTTTCTCTTTTGCTTGCCGAATTTCGTTTATCTTTTCCAAACTCCGTCTCTCTCACTCTCTCTCTACCCACTACTCAGACTCCTCCCTACAAATCCCCCATATCATATCCTCTCTTTCACCATCTCTCCTCCTCCTCCTCTTCTCTCATCCTATAATTCTACAAGCAAACGTCTACAGATCATGGCCACAACAGAAAACAAAAAGGAAGCACAAAAAACAATAACGACGGAGATGAACAAGATGATCAGAGATGGAAGGAACTTGATAAGAAACGTTAAAGTAAACTTAATCTTCCTTCTAATCTTAGTTCACGTGCCATCGTATCATTTTCCCGTTTTAATTCAGAGTGAAGTTAACTATCTGTTAGACGGGCCGAGTGAAAATCTTATAATATTAAACATATGTGTGTCGGAGCAGATAAAGCCTGGGTCGAGAAGATCTCTTAAGCAGGACTCATTACAATTTTCAAAATTGTTTTCAACGTCGGCTCGGTGAAATTTCATCTGAATGTTTTACGATCTATACACCTTGTCTCTAGAGAGAGAGAGAGAGAGAGAGAGATAGATAGAGAGAGCAGAATATATATATATATATATATATATATATATATATATATATATATATATATACCAGCATGCGGTGTAGATATAGAAGAATCCAAAGGAGTATCCTGTATATACCGTGGTAGAATAACTCTCTAAGAGAGTTCTGAATATATATGTATATAAATACATATAGAGCAAATATAAGAAAAATTCAGGCAGACACGTTATTTCATGGTAAATCGGAGGTGTAGGCCTATTTCAGGTGAACCATCATCAGCTTCTGTCTTTATTGTACAGAAGATTTTACACGAATTCTGCTGAATTCATTACCTGTCCATATACAAGCGGTTTGCAGCCAATAAAGATTCTTGATTACTGTTAAGTCTTTCCGAAATATGTCAAGGCTGCCGAAAATCTCCATGAATTCTTTGTGACGTATTTTGTCAAACGCCATGAAGTACATCATTTTTTTAAAACACTGGGGTGGCTTCATAATTATGGCCGGTAGTATATATATATATATATATATATATACACACTACCGGCTTCAACCCCACTTTCAATTAAAAAGCATATTCACCACAAATAAACCGTTTTTTGACCAGATAATTTTCATTCCAACTTCCTCATCTGATGAGAAGCACCTAAAAAATTTTTTGTGTAGTGATACTTTGAATTTATAAACTATATATATATCTAAATTAAATTCGTGTAAAATCCTTTGTACAATGAAGATGATAATGGTTCACCTGAAATAGGCCCATACTTCCGATTTACCATGAAATAACGTATCTACCATAATTTTTCTTATATTTGCTCTATATGTATTTATATACATATATATTTTGAGCCCTCTCTTAGAGAGTTATCCTACCAATGTATGTACAGGGTATTCCTTTGGGTCCTTCTATGTCTACACCGCATGCTGATATATATATATATATATATATATATATATATCAGGTGCGAAAATTTTCTTATTACTGAACACAATACTAATTTAATCGAGCAATTCTATAAGACTTTGTTGCTTAATCGCTCTTTCTGACAACATTTCCCAAAGAACAACAACGGTTACAGCCATTACATCCATAAGCATTCTCGATGCAGGATCACTGTTCACCCCGGATAGGTAGTCTAAAAATTGTGCTGATATCTTAAAAGATACGAAGATAAAAAGCCTCTGAGTTTTGGGCTAAGATACCTTAGATATTCTGGTATGTGATCTTATATAGACCGACGTAGAGGTAAGTCGGGTATCTCCCCAAAAAATGATATACGATGTATTTTAATTGTAATGGCAGTAAAGAGGGAGAAGGCTTGCCGGCTTATCTGTTTATTTTTTTCTTTTACCCCAGAGACAAGTACTAAAGTGAAAACTGTGCTTTCTCTCTCTCTCTCTCATTCTTTCTTTCTCTATCTCTATCTCTCTCTATATATGTATATATGTCTTTCAATCTGTTTATTGCTATCTATCTCCTTAAGTCAATATCTAATTAAATATCTTTTTTTTTGTAAATATCTAATAAAATATCTATCTCAGTAAATATCTATCCATCTATCTATCTATATATCTCAGTAAATATCTATCCAGCTATATCCATCTATCTATCTGTCTAAGTAAATATCTATTTATCTATCTAAATAAATATCTGCCTATCTATCTATCTATCTATCTATCTATCTATCTCAGTAACTATCTGTCTATCTATCTAAGTATCTATCTATCTCAGTAACTATCTATCTCAGTAACTATCTATCTAAGTATCTATCTATCTATCTATCTATCTCAGTATCTATCTATCTATCTATCTATCTCAGTAACTATCTATCTATCTATCTCAGTAACTATCTATCTATCTATCTATCTATCTATCTATCTATCTCAGTAACTATCTATCTATCTATCTATCTCAGTAACTATCTATCTATCTATCTATCTATCTATCTATCTATCTCAGTAACTATCTATCTATCTACGTATCTATCTATCTATCTATGTATCTATCTCAGTAACTATCTATCTATCTATCTATCTATCTATCTATCTATCTATTATCTATCTATCTAAGTATCTATCTATCTATCTATCTATCTCAGTAACTATCTATCTATCTATCTCAGTATCTATCTATCTCAGTAACTATCTATCTATCTATCTATCTCAGTAACTATCTATCTATCTATCTCAGTAACTATCTATCTATCTATCTCAGTAACTATCTATCTATTTATCTCAGTAACTATCTATCTATTTATCTCAGTAACTATCTATCTATCTATCTCAGTAACTATCTATCTATCTATCTAGTTTATGCTCATAATAAACTTAGACGAATTTTTTTTAAAAAATCACAGATTTATAGTTAAATTAATCTGATTTTAAATAAATATTACTTGTTTATGGCAAGAAATTTAGAATTAACGTAACCCTCGCTTACTACGTGTTCATGTTGAAATACCGGTTTTCGTACGATAAGCAACGTCGAGTCTGGTCAGTACTTAGATGGGTGACCGCGTTTTAATACCAGATGCTGTAATCTTGGATGTGCGAGTTAGGTAACCGAATATGGCTCGGAATTGTTAATCATAGAGCCGAGCGCCAATTCCAATTGGGTTCGTTATATTTACTAACGCACAAATACAACTAGGAAAGGTGTGAATCCACCTCATCATCACTCATCTATGGGTTAAATGCTAAGACTTTTATCACTAAAACCATTATTATCTCAAAAACAAAATTGCGTACAAAATAGATTTTGGCATTAAATAAATCATAGAGCAGCGTTTCTCAAACGGGATTCCCCCGAACCCTAAAGTTCCGCAAAAGGGTCCCTAAGGGTTCCGCGAGAAGAAGTAAGATAAGCTAATGCACTTTTGACTTTTTATTTAATTTTATATACGTGATATTACCAAACACGCTGAATATATTTTTGGTTATTGTATTATTGTAATGTATACATGATTCCATCTAACTTATTATGTTTTGAAAAACATCAAACAATCATTGGGAATATAGTTAATGATGCCCCTGTGTGTTTATCTGAAGTTCGAATTAAGTGTTTGTGCAGCAAAAGAAAGGCCACAGGTTTCACATTAGAGAAACATGTTTCACTTTATTAAATGGCTTTTAAAGTAGCATTTTCTAGTTCATTTATTGGTTTATAGAACACTAGCAGTATAGACCGGCGTTGCTCGGCTGTAATGAAAGCTTTAAACCTAATCGATAGTCCTGGATCTCAGACTCTTTGGACGTTGGCACGAAAGACTAAAAAGCAATAGTTGTTTCCAGTTAAAGCCAAACCGTAGACTGAAAGAAAAATGAATGGATGTAAGTCAAATTTTCATTTGCTGGTATCGATATCAAATAAGTTTTTTTGGTCGTAAACTGAACTTTGAAGGCTAAATATGTCCTCTGAGTAAATGGTATCATGGCTGAGACTAAGAACTACAATTATACTACTTTGAGCCAAACCCGAAGCAAAAACTAAAATAAAAGGGGTTAAAAAAATAAATAGAGACATACAGGCAGATAAACAGACACATACACACAAACATCTTGCCATTTATATATATATATATATATATATATATATATATATATATATATATAATCGATTTTCTGCACTATTATAAGAACTGCAGCCTTGAAACTTCTGAGTATGGTTTCTTATGTCTTTGTCTATGAGTGTATCAAATTTGATTAAAATCGGACCACTCCTTCTATAACCCGATTTTTTTGATTATCGATTTTCGATATTTATCGGGGGTACCTCGACACAAAACCTGGCTAAGAACACTCGCAGACGCTTATAGTACAACGGTATTTACCAACCTTCCCACGCAAGCTTTGATGTGACACAAGATCATTTTATAGTGGGTCTTCCCGGCCATATAGCCAGGCCAAAAAATATGTCTATTTTTACCGAGTCGTGATTCTATCCTTCGGCGAAACCACGACTGGGTTAGTGCTCTCTGCTCCGAAGGCAGAGAGCTGACAGTGTCATATTAGCAAAGGCAAGTACTGCATAGTACAATGGTGTAAATTTTCAAGAAAATCGGTTCAGCCGCTTCGGAGTCTATAGGTAACGGATACACACACACACACACAGATAGACACACACACACACACACACACACACACACACAGACAAAGTTCCATTTATAAATAAGTTTAGATTAGATATTTCTTAGTTTATTTTTTCTTCGACATTACCAGGAAATGATAAATGAATAATAAACTGACGCTGCAATTATCTGTTGTTGTTCTGTTTACATTTAAATTATAGGAAAATGATATTGGTTTTTTATTTTTATTTGTTACCTTTGATTTTAGAATATTTTTTTTTGTGTGTGTGAACCAAAACTCCCTAATGAAATATTATAAAGGAACAGTATAAATTTTATTTAGCATTATCGACAAATTTTATAAAGAAGTTTTAGTTTATTCTTAAATCAGTTAATCAAAAATATATACTTTGATGTCTCCCACCAGAACTACAATGAAAATAAAATGAGAAAAACATGGTATATAATTTTTGTTTTTACGCCGTGGTTTCCATAAGATATGTTATTTATTTTAAGTTTTGTGCAAGGGTAAAAAGTTCGAGAAACGCAAGACAAGATACTCCTTACTTTGTGTCTGTTTTAGTGCACCTCTTTCTTCAAAACATGATATTCTTAAATTATTTTATTTATAAAATCAATTAAAAGTTTATCTGTATTAAAAATGGCGCAGTTTTAATACATATTTTATTTTACTATTCGGAGGAGATTTTCGGAAAAATGGTTTCGTAAATAAAAAAATTACATGATTACCATTCCCCAATGAGTTCTGCATTTAACTAAGAAGAAAAAAATGGTATAGATAATGTATTTCTAAAAATTTTATGCAATTAATTGGAGGTGGGGTAACAAATGTAAAAAAATATATTTTTTACCAAGATTTTCTGAAAATAATAATTGCAAAAATAATTTCTTTTATTTGTGATTAAGTCCTGAAAGATTCATTAAAATCAGACAATTAGTTGATTTTTGCAAGAATTTTCAAATTAATGTGTCTTTTAACACCAAAAAACGACTTTCGTTATATTACGTTTTCCTTAGTAATAACATTACGTAAACATGGCGTGAATCACTGACGGAAAACAAAAAATAAAAAAATGGGAATTTTAACAGAAATTTTTAATGTGTTAGATCCTTTCTAACACACTTTGATTTCTTTTCTTTTTAACCAAAATTCCCGTCTTCAATTTTAAAACTGCTGTCTTCTTAAGCGCCGATTTCAATATATCAAGATATTTACGTGAATCTCATAAAGATAAAAAGGTATTCCCATTCGTAGACTGAAGCTATCACTATCTCTTTCTATTTTTCTCTCTCTCTCACACTCTCTCACGCACACAAACGCACACAAACAGATGATGTAAGTATTAATAGGTTTATCACGTGGTTGGAGTACTTGTGTCACTGGTCAGTGTTCGAATCCGATTGAAAAAATAAAACAGAATTTCAAAGAAAAGTAATGTTAGATATGTCCTGAGATAGAGAAGCAGAAAAGTTTTTACCGTTTGTAAAGAATACGAAGAAGAAGATGAAGGAAAGTCTGTAAGAGCCAGCGAAAAAAGAAGAAAAAGAAGAAAAGTAAGAAGAAAAAGAGAAAAAGACGAAAAAGTAGAAAAAAGGTTATTACAGTTCATATAGAAGACGAAGAAGAGAAAAGAAGAAGAAGCAAAAGAAGATGGAGAAAAAAAGAAAAAGGCTGTGAGAGCTAGCGAAGAAAAGAAGGAAAAGTAGAAAAAGAAAAGAAACTTATAATACGAAAAATAAAAAGAAAAGACGAAGACGCAGAAAAAGAAAAAGAAGAAAAAGGAGATGAAAAAAAGAAAAAAGCTGTGAGAGCTAACGAAGAAAAAAGTAGAAAGTGAAAATAATAATATGAAGAATAAGAAGAAGAAATGAAGAGGAACAAGAAGAAGAAAAAAGAAGTGAGGCTATTACAATTCGTATAGAAGAACAAGAAGAAAAAGATGAAGAAAAGGCTGTGTGAGCTAGCGAAAAAAGAAGAAAAATTAGAAAAATAAGAAGAAAAATAAGAAGAAAAAGAAAAAAAAAGAAGAAATGATATTACAGTTCATAAAGACGAAGAAAAAAAGGCGAAGAAGATTAGGAAGGAGAAGAAGAAAAGAGGAAGCAGAAGAAAAGACGAAGAAGAAAAGAGAAAGAAGAAGAGGAAGAAGAAGAAGAAGAACAGAAGAAGAAGAAAAGAGGAGGAAGAAGAAGAAGAAAAGAAGAAGAAGAAAAGACGAAGAAGAAAAGAGGAGGAAGAAGAAGAAGAAGAAAAGAGGAAGAAAAGGAAGAAGAAAAGAAGAAAAAAGAAGAAGAAAAGAGGAAGAAGTAGAAGAAAAGAAGAAGAAGAAAAGAAGAAGTGGAAGAAGAAGAAAAGAGGAAGAAGAAGAAGAAGGAAAGACGAAGATAATTAACAATAATAATAATCATAAAAACGAACGAATAATAACGAAGAAAATTTATTTAACCTATTCACATTGTCCGAGCAATGCAAATTGTTCTAGTTCCATCATTCATGCCTTTTTCAAATGTTTCCGTCTCAGTTATCGGCCTTTAAACTCTAAGTTTTTTTGTTCACCTCTGCAGTAGCCAGGTATTGAACTCATAATTCTTTGGGTCAAGTCACTGGATCTATCGGATACTTTTATCCAAAGGGCCATGCTACTAGGGTCTAGTGGCTTTTGTCCTTCGCAATAAGATTAAAAAAAGCGAGCTTCCAAGAAAACCCAAGTAACTCTTGAAACTCATCCGGTAAGGGCATTAGTCAAATCAGCAGGAGTACCGAAGTGTGTTTTTGAATGCTGAGGCACTTGTTACCACTTGACCTCCAAAGAAAACTATTATAATTACAAGATAAAAATACGAGAACGCAAAGCTTACTTCAATGGAATATCAAAGCAGATACAACAGGGTGGGAACGTTGTTACGATGGGAACAATGCAAATGTATCAACGGTCTAGAGAAGCAATAAGGTAACCAGCCTCAATACCAAACAGCTCAATCCAGCAAGAAAAACATCTAATTTTGTGTGTGTGTGTGTGTGTGTGTGTGTCCGTTACCTATAGACTCCGAAACGTCTGAACCGATTTTCTTGAAAATTTACACAGCGTCTGCGAGTGTTCTTAGCCAGGTTTTGTGTTGAGGTACCCCCGATAAATATCAAAAATCGATAATCGAAAAAAATCGGGTTATAAAAGGAGTGGTCCGATTTTAATCAAATTTGATACACTCATAGACAAAGACATAAGAAACGATATTCAGAAGTTTCAAGGTTGCAGTTCTTACAATAGTGCAGAAAATCGATAATATATATATTAATACAGGTTTCATTGAATAATATAAACAAGTTTTGTCTATTTATTTTGTGTAAGATCCTTTCGTATGATCTGATTAGCTTAATAGTGTTGTCATGGAAAGACGACAAGAAATCGCAATAATTGTTGATTTTTTATCAGATCTGAGCTTTCAGCTTACATAAGCCATTATCAAAGGATGAACATTTAATGTTCAGTGAACATAGAACATTTAAATTATTATTAACAGAGTGGAGTTATACAGAGAAAATTAGACAGGTCCACTCTGTTAATAATAATTCAAATGTTCTATGTTCATTGTATATTAAATGTTCATCCTTTGATAATGGCTTATGTAAGCCGAAAGCTCAGACCTGATAAAAAAAAAATCAACAATTATTGCGATTTCTTGTCGTCTTTCCATGACAACACTATCAAGCTAATCAGATCATACGAACGGATCTTACACAAAATAAATAGACAGAACTTGTCTATATTATTCAATGAAACCTGTATTAATGGAAGAATGCTGCCAAAATACACACAATATATATATATATATATATATATATATAAGGCAAGATGTTTGAAAAAACTGAACTGAAAAACTGAGAAACTCTCACTGATCTTGCTGGCGTTCATGCCATGAACTTTGCAATTACTAAATCTCTGGGGTTTCCTCCTGGGTGAAAGCTGGCATCGATGCTTTCATCCGGGTCGGTCAGAAAGTTCCGTCTTAAACGTCATTTGTCCGCCTAGTTTTCTCCTGCTTGCTTTGCCGCTATTGCTCAATTCCTCGCGCTTTATGGGAGCCACGGGTCCGACCAAATAGGTGCCTATTTGCCACTAATCGTAATAAGTGTAAGAGGGTCTTAAATGACACTAAGCTGTTGTTTACTGAGAGAATGAAACCTGCAATTTCAGCTCCAAAGATTATTGGCGGCTCTGTAAATGTGTGCTGAACAACAGCGAATCCTCAATCCCTCTTTTAATCAATAAATTTGAGGTTCTCACAAGCACAGCAGACAAAGCCGAATACTTTGCTCACAGATTCTCCTCAAACTTTATATTTGACTCGTCAGGAATATCCGCACCCAACTTCCATCTTAGAACTGAGGCTCAAACGAGGGATGTTTACATAACCTCTCCTCTGGTATCTAACATAATTTCAAAACATGACTCCCATAAAGCGAGCGGGGAGGAATGGATGGAATCCCAGGTCCCGGTTGTCTTGAGGAATAACCTCTCCTCTGGCATCTAACATAATTTCAAAACATGACTCCCATAAAGCGAGCGGGGATGATGGAATCCCGGTCATTGTCTTGAGGAATAACCTCTCCTCTGGCATCTAACATAATTTCAAAACATGACTCCCATAAAGCGAGCGGGGATGATGGAATCCCGGTCATTGTCTTGAGGAATAACCTCTCCTCTGGCATCTAACATAATTTCAAAACATGACTCCCATAAAGCGAGCGGGGATGATGGAATCCCGGTCATTGTCTTGAGGAATAACCTCTCCTCTGGCATCTAACATAATTTCAAAACATGACTCCCATAAAGCGAGCGGGGATGATGGAATCCCGGTCATTGACTTGAGGAATAACCTCTCCTCTGGCATCTAACATAATTTCAAAACATGACTCCCATAAAGCGAGCGGGGATGATGGAATCCCGGTCATTGTCTTGAGGAATAACCTCTCCTCTGGCATCTAACATAATTTCAAAACATGACTCCCATAAAGCGAGCGGGGATGATGGAATCCCGGTCATTGTCTTGAGGAATAACCTCTCCTCTGGCATCTAACATAATTTCAAAACATGACTCCCATAAAGCGAGCGGGGATGATGGAATCCCGGTCATTGTCTTGAGGAATAACCTCTCCTCTGGCATCTAACATAATTTCAAAACATGACTCCCATAAAGCGAGCGGGGATGATGGAATCCCGGTCATTGTCTTGAGGAATAACCTCTCCTCTGGCATCTAACATAATTTCAAAACATGACTCCCATAAAGCGAGCGGGGATGATGGAATCCCGGTCATTGTCTTGAGGAATAACCTCTCCTCTGGCATCTAACATAATTTCAAAACATGACTCCCATAAAGCGAGCGGGGATGATGGAATCCCGGTCATTGTCTTGAGGAATAAACTCTCCTCTGGCATCTAACATAATTTCAAAACATGACTCCCATAAAGCGATGCGGGGATGATGGAATCCCGGTCATTGACTTGAGGAATAACCTCTCCTCTGGCATCTAACATAATTTCAAAACATGACTCCCATAAAGCGATGCGGGGATGATGGAATCCCGGTCATTGTCTTGAGGAATAACCTCTCCTCTGGCATCTAACATAATTTCAAAACATGACTCCCATAAAGCGATGCGGGGATGATGGAATCCCGGTCATTGTCTTGAGGAATAACCTCTCCTCTGGCATCTAACATAATTTCAAAACATGACTCCCATAAAGCGAGCGGGGATGATGGAATCCCGGTCATTGTCTTGAGGAATAACCTCTCCTCTGGCATCTAACATAATTTCAAAACATGACTCCCATAAAGCGAGCGGGGATGATGGAATCCCGGTCATTGACTTGAGGAATAACCTCTCCTCTGGCATCTAACATAATTTCAAAACATGACTCCCATAAAGCGAGCGGGGATGATGGAATCCCGGTCATTGACTTGAGGAATAACCTCTCCTCTGGCATCTAACATAATTTCAAAACATGACTCCCATAAAGCGAGCGGGGATGATGGAATTCCGGACATTGTCTTGAGGAATAACCTCTCCTCTGGCATCTAACATAATTTCAAAACATGACTCCCATAAAGCGAGCGGGGATGATGGAATCCCGGTCATTGTCTTGAGGTATAACCTCTCCTCTGGCATCTAACATAATTTCAAAACATGACTCCCATAAAGCGAGTGGGGATGATGGAATCCCGGTCATTGTCTTGAGGAATAACCTCTCCTCTGGTATCTAACATAATTTCAAAACATGACTCCCATAAAGCGAGCGGGGATGATGGAATCCCGGTCATTGTCTTGAGGAATAACCTCTCCTCTGGTATCTAACATAATTTCAAAACATGACTCCCATAAAGCGAGCGGGGATGATGGAATGCCGGTCATTGTCTTGAGGAAATGTGTCTCTGGACTCTCCTTTGTGCTCTCTAAACTCTCCAAGTACTGTCCCTCTGCTTCCTGTTTTTCTCTCTGCTGGAAGTCCTATTCTGTGGTTTCTGTATGTAAGAAATCAGAAGAACCCTCGGACCCCGCTAATTATCACCCTTCTTCACCGACGAGCTTAGCTCTCGGGTGCCCACTCTACAATAATTTAATCGAACAAGAAAACTGGCAACAAGGTCCCAACGTTTTCAGTAAAAAAACAAAAAAAACAAATGTAGCTCTCACTTCTACTCCCTCAGCTTCTTTTCTCACACTTCCCACCTGTCGAACTTCCATCCGTAAACTTGCATCTCTAATAGATACAATCTCTAAGATTTTAAATGCAACGCCAGTTGCCATCACTTATTGCGCGTTGTCTTGGGAAAAGATCACTTTTTCTTCTTTACTTGTGGCCGTTTTGGGGCGATTTCTTCCTTCAAGCGCACCAATAATGCTATATAATATTCACTATTCATGGTTCTTCCTTTCTCAAGGTAATCAATGAACAATATATCTTGCGCATCCCAAAATACGGAGGCCAAAACCTTGCCTGCTGATGTTTGCGTCTTTGGTCGCTTTGGATGGCTTTCACCTGCTGCTGTCCATTCAACTGACTGCCGATTTGACTCCGGAGTGAAGTGTTGGAGCCATGTTTCATACATTGTCACATATTTATGCAAAAACTCCTTCTTGTTGCCTGTCTGAATCGTCGATGTGTTGTTTTTGAACGACTGTGAGCAAACTCGGCAGCCACTTTGAACACAGCTTTTTCACTCACAAATGTTCATGTAAAATGGTGAATAAACTTGCCTTTTGATATGTTCAACTACTCTGCTATCTCACGTAACTTCAATTTACGATCGGCCAAAAAGTGTGTGTGTGTTTTCCAGGACAACTGCTGAATTGGGGCGACCTGAACGTTCAGCATCATTTGTGTCTGTACGACTGCGTTTAAAGTCAGCATACCACCTCTTAACCGTTGTTTCCGACTGAGCAGATACCGAATAACACTTATCAAGTTATTGCTTTGCCTGAACAGTATTTCTTCTCATCAGAAACCAATGCGATATCAACACACGAAATTCAGATTTTTCCATTGTTTTAAAAATTGGCAACAGTAACTTCACTTAAATAACTGTAATTTGTAAACTAATAACCCGATTGGGCACAAATTTCGTCACGAGCCATTTGAAAGTTCGTACTTCATAAAAATCATATGGATATTTTTATTAGTGGCGTCATCTATATGTCAGGCTCGCGACATATTGAGTGATATGTTATATATATATTATATGTTATTGGATATACGTATTTTGGTCGACGCCGTTATTTATTTATTTTTTTATTTTTTTGTTTTTGTTTTAACTGAAACTTTTGCCTACCGGCCTGTGCATTCGCTTTTCTTAATAAAGGAGATCTACCTTCCAGCAGTGTTCACTGATGCTCTATTAAAAGTAATTGACAAATTACTTTTATAAATTTATATTTTCTTTTGCCTTGTGTGCGAACAAGAGAATTGTCTTTTTGGAATCTGTGTGTATACACATAGTGCAAACACCTCTTAATTGATGTTGTTTTCAGGTCCACTCTGACCCAGAATAATAGCCCTTGTTAGAGTCCGAGCTATGAGCAAATAGTTGACCCTCAAACTGGGGTCAAAACACTATGAAAGTATAAAAAGAGACTTTTATAGAAATATATACATTAAAATGGATGTGCGTTGTGATGCAATAGATATCGGCTCGGAACGACAAATCGGAGAGCCGAGTTCGAATTCCAGTTGAATTCTTTGCATTCACTTTCGCACAAATACCCTTGGGTAAGCTATTAATATGTCTATTGCCTCCAGTCGTGGGTTAAATAATAGGACAGATTGGGTTCTATAACCTTGATCGGCAACCAGCCTACCGTAGAAAGCAATGGCAACCTACTGCGGGATAATCTTCTGCCTAGTAAATCATGTCTCTTTCGAGGCATGATCACCAAAGCGTGTATCACGTATGCCACTTAACTAACAGACTGATACATAATAATTGACTTTTATAATATCAGTTAAGTGCCATACGTGATACACTCTAGGGCGATCATGTCTCGAAAGAGACATGACTGACTGGGCATATGATTATCACGCAGTAGGTTGCCATTGCTTTCTGCGGTAGATTGGTTGCGAGCCAAGGCTATAGACTCCAATCTGTCCTAGCTAGAGGGTGAAGAGATGTATTATATTATTAAGTAAATGGGGGTGTCAGTTTAATACTTCGTAACAACATAAAACTGATCCCCTACTTTATGCCCAGTAAAAGTTTTAATCATGTTTTCAACTATTATATTCAGACAGTCAGTTAAGTGCCATACGTGATACTCGCTTTGGGCGATCATGTCTCAAAAGAGACATGACATGAAGATTATCCCGCAGTTGGTTGCCATTGCTTTCTGCGGCAGACTGATTGCCAGCCAAGGCTATAGAACCCAATCTGTCTTGTTATTTGACTCATAGCTAGAGGGGGAAGAGATGTATTACATTATTAAGTAGTAATTAGTGGGGGATCAGTTTATTACTTCATAACAATATAAAACTGATCCCTCATTTTATGCCCAGTAGAAGGCTATAGAACACAATTTGTCCTATTATTTAACCCATACCTGGAGGGAAGAGACGGATTTTATGATTAATACTTTTCCCAAGGGTATTTGTGCATAAGTGAATGCAATGAATTCAACTGGAACTCGAACGCAAATACAAGTATAAATTTATGAAGAAAAAATTATTACCAAGACAAATTTTTGAAGGAAAAAAAAAATATTCTCAGCAAAACATTTTTGAATACAAAACTAGAAGACATTTTGACTGAAAATCTGATTTAATCAACCTTCTTACTATAAACGAACATTAAAAGAAAACCCCTTAAAACCCCATTTTTTGAAATTAAATAACTCAAACTCAATAATATTTTCGAAGGCAGATTTCTTCTTTTTTTTTTAATCATATCACCCCGAGCAAGGTGGTAACGCCACTGATGTGCAGGGGGCTACGTAAGAGTGAAAAGATTGGAAGAGAGAAAGAAAGCCGGAAACCACATCCTAAACAGAAAACAAGGGATGAGACTCTTCGCCCGTTCAATAGACGTTGGTGGAGTGTGAACCGGGCGATAGTTTAGTCTATCTACTCCAATTAAAAAAAAATAATAAAAAATAAAAAAAAGAGTGAAAAGATTGGAAAACAGAAAAACTGGAAACCACAACCTAAACAGGAAACAAGGGATGAGCCTCTTCACCTGTTCAATAGACGTGGGTGGAGTGTGAACCGGGCGATAGTTTAGTCTATCTACTCCAGTTGAGATAAAATAAATAAATAAATAAAAGTAAAAGATTGGAAAAGAGAAAGCCGGAAACCACATCCTAAACAGGGAACAAGGGATGGGCCTCTTCGCTCGTTCAGTAGACGTTGGTGGAGTGTGAACCGGGCGATAGTTTAGTATATCTACTCCAACTGAAAAAAAAATAATAAAAAATAAAAAAAAGAGTGAAAAGATTGGAAAACAGAAAAACTGGAAACCACAACCTAAACAGGAAACAAGGGATGAGCCTCTTCACCTGTTCAATAGACGTGGGTGGAGTGTGAACCGGGCGATAGTTTAGTCTATCTACTCCAATTGAGATAAAATAAATAAATAAATAAATAAAAGTAAAAGATTGGAAAAGAGTAAAAGATTGGAAAAGAGAAAGCCGGAAACCACATCCTAAACAGGGAACAAGGGATGAGCCTCTTTACCTGTTCATTAGACGTGGATGGAGTGTGAACCGGGCGATAGTTTAGTCTATCTACTCCAATCCAGGCAAATAGACCCTTGCAGAAAACAGGAGGGGAAAACGAGCATTATATGAAATGCCATATATCTCGTTTCTATATTTGCATACCTCTTCAATAAAACTACATCTCCCCTAAAATCAACCCCACCAACCTACCCATACAAATAAAATAAAAATACAATCTCCTTCGGTCTTTCCTTGCATCTTTTTCCACTCCAGAAGAGTCTGACTACCTGACCCCACCCACTCGTTACCTACCCACAAAAGCCTCCAAAGTTGAATTTTTTTTTTTTTTTTTTTTTTTTTTTTTACTTACAGAACCTCATTTCTTCAGCTGTTGTCGAAAAATCAAGGCTGTCTAGATGGGGGTACGTTTGGCATTAGAGCGAGGATGTTTGGAATAGAGAGGGTCAGGGTTTGAGGGTAGCTCAGTGGGGATGCGAATTTCGGGCCTTTTAGGCCCACTATACTCAACTCAACTCTTTACCTCTTCTTTTTGTTTTCTCATTTATTTTTTTTTTCTTTCGGCGTCTTTATATTCTTAATACGTTCACCGTTTTATTATTACCATCATATTAATATCTTCATCGTTTTTTAAACATTATTAAGAGTTACTATTTAAAATTAAAATTTCTGTCCCATAATAGTTGTTTCATTTGCCCACATATTTCATGCACTAAATGTAACAACGTTTATGAGACAGAGGCAGTATATCATTATTTATGTACTACCATTTTTGACCCATGATTTTTTTTTAATCGTATCACCCCGAGCAAGGCGGTAACGCCACTGATGTGCAGAGGGCTACGTAATAGTGAAAAGATTGAAAAAGAAAAAGCCGGAAACCACATCCTAAACAGGGAACAAGGGATGAGCCTCTTAACCTGTTCAATAGACGTGGGTGGAGTGTGAACCGGGCGATAGATAGATCTATCTACTCCAATTGAAAAAGAGAAACGAAAGTGAGAAGATTGGAAAAGAGAAAAGCCGGAAACCACATCCTAAACAGGGAACACGGGATTAGCCTCTTAACCTGTTCAATAGACGTGGGTGGAGTGTGAACCGGGCGATAGATAGATCTATCTACTCCAATTGAAAAAAAAAAGCGAAACAAAAGTGAGAAGATTGGAAAAGAGAAAAGCCGGAAAACCACATCCTAAACAGGGAACAAGGGATGGGCCTCTTAACCTGTTCAATAGAAATGGATGGAGTGTGAAGCGGGCGATAGATAGATAGATAGATCTATCTACTCCAATTGAAAAAAAAAAAGAGAAACCAAAGTGAGAAGATTGGAAAAGAGAAAAGCCGGAAACCACATCCTAAACAGGGAACAAGGGATGTTCAATAGAAATGGGTGGAGTGTGAACCGGGCGATAGATAGATAGATAGATAGATCTATCTACTCCAATTGAAAAAAAAAAGAGAAACCAAAGTGAGAAGATTGGAAAAGAGAAAAGCCGGAAACCACATCCTAAACAGGGAACAAGGGATGGGCCTCTTAACCTGTTCAATAGAAATGGGTGGAGTGTGAACCGGGCGATAGATAGATAGATAGATCTATCTACTCCAATTGAAAAAAAAAAGAGAAACCAAAGTGAGAAGATTGGAAAAGAGAAAAGCCGGAAACCACATCCTAAACAGGGAACAAGGGATGGGCCTCTTAACCTGTTCAATAGAAATGGGTGGAGTGTGAACCGGGCGATAGATAGATCTATCTCCTAATAATTAGTTTATTTGCCTACACATTTCATACATTAAGTGTAATAACTATTAATATTATCGGATAGGTTGCCCAATTTCTTCCTACAATATTTGGTTATTCTTTCGTTATTCGAAGAATGTTTATTTCAATGGGTACTACTTCAATATAGAGGTCCCATAATAATTGTTACGTCGGTGAGAAGGTGACTGAAGTTAAGATGCCAAGTCAGGATCGATTATATTGCAGATCTTTTTTGTTTTTGTGTTGTTTTTATTATTATTTCGAGGATCTCTAGATGAATGGTGAAGCTATAGAAAGATGGTTAATGTCTATTGAATCGGCCTTGTGTCAGACATAACCGAAATCCCTAGAACTTACTATTATTCGCTATCATCAGAAGGATGTCAGCAGGTTGGAGATTGGAATGTGTGATAGAATAAAAGTATACATTTTGCATGTTTAAAAAGAAATGTATTAATGGACAAGAACAACATGAATTGGGAGAAGTTAATGTTCAATTAGAATCATTATTAAGAAGTTAAGGGTAGAATTTGTAGTAGTCTTTGCAAGTGTGAGTTTATGTGTACGCAGGCAGGAACGTATGTATGTAAGTATGTATAAGCGTTTGTTGGGTAGGAGTGCTTTTGAAGTATTCGCTCTTAAAGGGTTCCGTGCGGTTAGCGAGCAGATGGATGAACGATGAAGAAGAAGGAGGTGAGAGAGAAAGACAGAGGCAATAATAATACGATCGCTTGACGTTTGTCAAGGGTACGTGTTAACTACGTTCATCTCATGTCTTTCTGACTGACGGTCAAACTTGCTCGTCTTTTATTTCGTTTGGGAATTCACTCCCAGGGTGTGATTCTGGTCTTTCCATTGGGCGACAAATATTTTGCATCGAGGTGTGAAATTTCGCGCGTTTTGTGCGTGTTTAGCAAAGTTTGTAAATTCGAGAAAATTGGTTTATTTTTAACAATGAGTCAGATTTGAATTTTAAATGTTGTTTTGTTCACTACAATAGCAAGAGCCGACGACCAGATATGGCAACAATATTTGTTAAACTTCACCGTTTACTTTCTACACATATTGTTCTTTTAACTGATTTCCTTATACGTAGAATTGCTCCAGCAAATTACGGGTACTTTCTTCCAACATTTTTTTCTAATTTAGATACCTTTATGCATCTCTCTCTCTCTCTTTTTCTCATCTGTTCATCCCTTATTCTAACTCTTTATTCACATACCCTTATTCCACCCCTGACCCTATAGAATTCATGCTTCATCATCCTAATACAGCTATATCGTTCTACAAAATCATCTTTCCCCTGTTTGTTGTCCTCACTTCTACTCGAATGACAACATATATAACAGCTTCCTTCTACTAAAGATAAGTAAATATCTCACGGCTACACCAGCCTTCCCTATGGCATCCCCAGACAATTTAATCTTTTTTGTTACTGAGTGTGTATATGTGTGTGTATGTACGTATTTTTTCTTTTTTTTTTTATTTACCTAGAAATGAGATTAGACATCATTTATGTAAAAATATCTTTATCTAAATTGAATTTTCTTTTCTACTAGCTAAGTAACGCGATGTTTTCTAGGGTATAATCCATTTAACGGATCATCTCCCTTGCTCCAATATCGTTTCTTTTTCCCCCCACTTTTTTTTTGTTTTTTAGATGAGAGGACTTAGACAAAAAGAAACTTAACCATGGACCAATAACCTTAAAGATAAATATACGAAAAACTCGACCAGTAGCTGCCTGATCGTTGCTCAGAACGCGATCGAATTCCGAGCGAGTTCGTTCTTCTTTTATGTGCCATGTCCTTTCAGGACGTAGGTGATCATGGCTTTCCATGGCTTTTCCAACATGGTCACAAAATGAGGGATCAGTTTATATAGAGATTATAATATAGAATTGATCCCCCATTTTATACCTACATAATAATTTCTTATAAACAGTTGGCATATATTTTCTTCTTCTATGTGCCATGTCCCTTCAGGACGTAGGCGATCATGGCTTTCCAGATCTCCCTATCCCTGGTGGCTCTTAGCACGCTTTCTCTTGTTACACCATGCAACCCTCGTTCTGTCATTCACCTGATCAGGTCCTTCAGATATGTTATCCACTGCTTTCCCCTGTCTCTTTTTCCCCTCTATCTGGCCTGTTAGTATCAGGTTCTCCAAGCCCTCCTTCCTCATTGCATGTCCCAGGAACTTTAGCTGTCTTTTTTTTTTAATTGTCCACCTATATTACATATAATCCATTATTGTACATAATTCTTCTTCTATGTATCTTGTCCTTTCGGGGCGTAGGCGATCATGGCCTTCCACGTCTCCTTATCGCTCTTGTTACACCATGCAAACCTCGTTCTGTCATTCACCTGATCAGGTCCTTCAAATATGTTATCCACTGCTTTCCCCTGTCTCTTTTTCCCCTCTATCTGGCCTGTTAGTATCAGGTTCTCCAAGCCCTCCTTCCTCATTGCATGTCCCAGGAACTTTAGCTGTCTTTTTTTTTTTTAATTGTCCACCTATATTTCATATAATCCATTATTGTACATAATTCTTCTTCTATGTGCCTTGTCCTTTCGGGACGTAGGCGATCATGGCCTTCCACGTCCTTCAAATATGTTATCCGCTGCTTTCCCCTGTCTCTTTTTCCCCTCTATCTGGCCTGTTAGTATCAGGTTCTCCATGCCCTCCTTCCTCATTGCATGTCCCAGGAACTTTAGCTGTCTTTTTTTTTTTTAATTGTCCACCTATATTTCATATAATCCATTATTGTACATAATTCTTCTTCTATGTGCCTTGTCCTTTCGGGACGTAGGCGATCATGGCCTTCCACGTCCTTCAAATATGTTATCCGCTGCTTTCCCCTGTCTCTTTTTCCCCTCTATCTGGCCTGTTAGTATCAGGTTCTCCAAGCCCTCCTTCCTCATTGCATGTCCCAGGAACTTTAGCTGTCTTTTTTTTTTTTAATTGTCCACCTATATTACATATAATCCATTATTGTACATAATTCTTCTTCTATGTGCCTTGTCCTTTCGGGACGTAGGCGATCATGGCCTTCCAAGTCTCCTTATCGCTGGTGGCTCTTAGCACGCTTTCTCCTGTAACGACTCTCAGCCCCCGTTCTGTCATCCACCTGATCAGGCCTTTTAAATATGTTATTCGCTGCTTTCCCCTGTCTCTTTTTCCTTCTATCTGGCCTGTGAGTATCAGGTTCTCCAAGCATTCCTTCCACATTGCATGTCCCATGAACTTTAACTGTCTTTTCATGATGCTCAGTATTAGTTTGCTTTTAGTTTCCATCGTTTCCATCCTTTCATGTGTTTGGATTTTGCTGGGGTTCTTAAAATAACATTTTAAAGCAATAAAATTGCCATGTTGTCACATAATGATTGGGTTTCACTCAACCAATCTTGATTAATGCTGGTACTAGTTTAGTTATATTTATTATCAATTAGTTAGGATGTAGTTTCCAGCTTTCTCTTTTCCAATCTTTTCACTCTTTTCTTTTTTTTTTTTTAATTGGAGTAGATAAACTAAACTATCACCCGGTTCACACTCCACCCACGTCTATTGAACAGGTGAAGAGACTCATCCCTTGTTCCCTGTTTAGGATGTGGTTTCCGGCTTTCTCTTTTCCAATCTTTTTCACTTTTACGTAGCCCCCCTGCACATCAGTGGCATTACCGCCTTGCTCGGGGTGATATGATTAAAAAAAAACAAACCTAATCATTGCTCACATGCTCGAACCATGTTATTCTCTGCAACCTTTTGTAGAATCACATTTCAGTTACTTCAAGTTTTTCCTTTATCTTTGATGATATTGTCCCCAGCGGATGTCCCAGGAACTTTAGCTGTCTCTTCCTGATGCTCAGTATTAATTTCCTTTTCGTCTCCATCCTTTCCAAAACCTAACTTTCGTAAAGATATGAATCGCTTTTCTTCTCCCAGCTATGGGTTAAAAATTAGAGCAGATTGGGTTTTTCTTAAGCCTTGGTTGGCAGCCCGTCTAAGTGAAGGACAACTGGGAATTAAAAACGTGAGGATTGCTGTTTTGAGACTTCGTAGCACATTTTTAGCAACCGTTCTCTGTATTCAGAGAATTATGGCCACAAATCGTCACTACTTTACTCTAATCAGATGCGTGGATCAACTTCTATGCGTTGAAGGGTAAAGGCCAGCGATCAATGGCTGGATTTAGATTTTTCAAGTTCAGATCGAAATTGATTCCCTTTTAGACGGGTTTTTTTAGTCTGTGAAAAAAAAATGAACTCTCTTTAAAGCTGCCAATACTATGCTAACGGTTTCTTTTCTCGCACTTCCTGTTTCTGGAATTCTCTTCCGGTTATATGATTTTCGGTTAACTTTAAATAATTTAAATGTAATGTCAATCGTTAAAGAAGAAGAAGAAGAAGAAGAAGGGGCCTGAAGCAGACTACCACCACGTTTAATTTCTTTTTTTTTTTTTTCATTTTTTTTTTTTTTTTTAGCGCAGTCCTATGGATTACCCACTTAGCTTTACGATTGACAATAAAAGTCTGAAAAATTTCAATACTTAAACATATTTTAGGGTGGGGATCAGTTTCTCCTACAACGTTATAGTAAATCGAGCCTCCATTTTGAAACCAGTCGATGGTACGACATTACCGCCACCTGTAAATTTGTTCATTATCAAATTTTTTGGACTTTTTTCAGTGCAATATTATCTTTTACACCTTAAACTTTACGAATGACATAAAAAAAATTACAAAGATTTCAGTATTTAAACAATTTTAGATGAGGGTGACCAGTTTCTTATACAACCTTATAGTGGATTGAAAATGGAGGATCAATTTACTTTAACGTTGTATGAGAAACTGCGCCCCCACCACCAAATTTGTTTAAATATTGTAATTTTTACAAATTTTTTTTTTGATAATCGGAAAATTTAAGTAACAATCGATAGGACTGCACCGAAAAAAGGGGGAAAAAGAAGGAAAACAACATAAACAAAACGATCCCAACGCGAGTGGATTGAAAATAAAGGATCGATTTACTTTAACGTTGTATGAGAAACTGACCCCACTCACCAAATTTGTTTAAATATTGTAATTTTTCAATTTTTTTTTTTTAATAATCGGAAAGTTTAAGTCAAAATCGATATGACTGCGCTGAAAAAAATTTAAAAAAAGAATGAAAAACAACGAAATTAAACGTGGTGGTAGTCCGCTTCAGGTCCGCCAGAAAGAAAGAAAGAAAGAAAAAGAAGGGTAGGGGAGGAGGGGAAAAAGAATAAGATTACGAACTTGTGTAATTTTAGAAAGCGGTTTGCGCAAAGCTCTTGCGAATGTCTTCACGGTTACAGGTAATTCGTAATCTTGGTTATTATTAGTAATGAACATTCCACAAATCCAGTAAATGATAATTTGATCCTGATACTAAAGAAGAACTTATAATTTCTGATAAAAATCACCTTATTCTTAATAGACAAAGCAGGCCGACGCAGGCTTACAAATAGTCGCCCGAACTGGGACGTTATGTATACGAATCGGCCAGCTCTTTCTTAAGATAGGCACAGCTAAGCAAACAGGACAGATACCGGAAAAGCAGGTAAGTGCATAGTATTGATAGACAGGTAGGGTAGATGTGGATTATTGGAGGAGAAATAAGCAGGTCACAGATGGGTGTAGGGGACTTCTTTTTTTTTTTTTTTACCTTAAAGAGCACGTGACTCAAGAATTGACGTCAGTTTAACTGTCGACAGCTGAACTAACAAAACATCTTCCATTTGCCGAGTTATATCTTGGACCCAGATTTCATAAGCCTTTTTCTCTTGATGTTTTTTTGTAGTATTTATATATCATTATAATTTGTATACACGGCTACATGGGGAGGTGCTGGGGAGCTTCAGTTTTTGCTGGAACAAAAAGTTAAATAGAGGACTATTTTTTTTTTTACTTCTAGGCCTAAATCTATCTATGAAAATGCTATCGAGTTGATATTATTATCCGATCAAAATAGTTACTGCACTTAATTTTCAAAATAAATAGAATTTTTGTTTTTAATTTTTTTCACCCCAAACAAGGCAATAATGCCACTAAGACGTAAGAAATAAGATAAGTTTAGTGTGGAAAAGTGAGGAAAAAGGACAATAGTAGAACGGATTTCAAGAAGACATAACATATCGATTGGGTTTGCTTTTAAATCTTTGAAAGCTCTAGCTAGCAGGGAAGCAAGAATCTTGAAGCAAGTTCCACGGGCGATGAGTATGAGAAAAGAAACTATTAAAATAGAACCGACAGTTAAATCTAGGTAATTCAACAGTAAAACGATGAGACCTAGTTGCCAATCTAGCAGTACACTAGAAGTACACTACCAAAGAGGAAAGTTTATCAGAATCATTGTCATAAAAATATTTGTAGAAAAAATAGAGAGAAGCCACGTTACATCGGTGAGAAATTGACTGAAGTCGTAAAGACAGGTCAGGGTTGATTATAGTAGAGACCCTTCTTTGAATTGTGTCAAGAATCTCGAGATATATACAGCGATATTCCATGCACTGACGAATGGTAGATTTATAAATGTGCAAGATGGATTCTGACGAAAAAAAAATGTGTAGCGCGACACATTGAACCAACTTTGTTGGAAGTCGACACAGCAATAGATTCAATATAATCACTTCACTCCATTCGAGGTTCAAAAAGGCACAAAGTGTTGCTGTCCTGGAGGTTAGCATCAGCCATGATGATGATAGGTTAAAATGTTTTTTTTTCTTTAAAACATTCACATCAAAAACTTCAATATAAATCTTATCAGTGGCAAACATATCTACGAGTCTCATTCCAGAAAATAAGTACAATCGAACCGCCAAAAAAATAAATAAAATAAATAAAACACAAAAAACAACATGGAATAGGTATTTAAATTCAAAACTGTCTACAGTAGAATTGGGCATTATCTTGCTATATCTTGAATTGAGCTTATCTTGCTAGAACCATTATGATTGAGTAGTGAGTTCGATCCTCACTGGGTGTCCCATACTTTCGACCTAGTGCCACATCTAAGCGTCGTTTAGAAAATCAATTGTCTGCAGTAGAATAACACTTTCATATAGTACTCTTAAACAACACTATTTACCATTGGTCTATGAAGCTTCATTTCATATATGATCCTATGTTTCTATCTTTGAATATTATAATACGTTCAGTTTAATCCGAGACGTTAGAAATATAGAACTGAAGTAGATTTTAGAAGGAAGTGGAAACCCAATCCTAAACAGGAAAGAAGGGATAAACCTCTACTCCGGTTCAAAAGACCGGGGAGGAGACGTTAGAAATATAGAATTGAAGTAGATTTTAGAAGGAAGCGGAAACCTAATCCTAAACAGGAAAGAAGGGATAAACCTCTACTCCGGTTCAAAAGACCGGGGAGGAGACGTTAGAAATATAGAATTGAAGTAGATTTTAGAAGGAAGCGGAAACCCAATCCTAAACAGGAAAGAAGGGATAAACCTCTACTCCGGTTCAAAAGACCGGGGAGGAGACGTTAGAAATATAGAATTGAAGTAGATTTTAGAAGGAAGCGGAAACCCAATCCTAAACAGGAAAGAAGGGATAAACCTCTACTCCGGTTCAAAAGACCGGTGAGGAGATGTTAGATGTATAGAATTAAAGTAGACTTTAGAGCCCAATCCTAAATAAAAAAAAAAAAAAAAAAAACAGGGAATAAATCCCTACTCCTACTCCATGTTCAAAAAACCGGGGAGTGGACGTTAAAATTCACTTTAGAAGGAACCGGAAACCAAATCCTAACCAGGAAAGAAGGGATAAACCTCTAATCTTGTTCAAAAGTTACAGGTAATTCGTAATCTTTGTAATTAATAGTCGTTAAAATTCCGCAAATGATAACTTGAGTTTGGAGGGGGAATGTTTTCCGCCAGAACTATTTCACTCAAGAAACACTAAAGCGACCTCACGACCACACCTAATCATTGCAGTGATGATGAATAGAAGTATATTATATGCGAGAATCAGATAAAATAAATAAAAAGTTTTAAAGATTTCTAATTCTATCTGATTTATCTGATCTCACCCCAACCGACTTTCATCCTTCGTGGCCCCGTAACAGATTTGTTCATAGTAGTAATTGTAGTACTAATCATATCGGATTAGTCCTTTATTTAGCCTGGTAGACATTTTGCCGACTTCCCTTAGTAGTAATAAGCGTCATAAATCTTTTTTTTTTTTTTAATGAATGATTGTCTTGGTACCACATTAATAATAATAAGGAGACTGATTTTGTTTTGTTTGGCTTTCCTATTTTAAATGTACATTAAAGATACTTTTAATTTGATAGCTATAACATCTGGTCTGAATTTTACTTATGATCATATAGTGAAGTATACGGTTTGTTGAAACTAGGAATTTATCTGAAACTCAATAAAACGGTATTTACATAAGGATTAAACGTAGAGTATGATCCCAAGTAACAAATATTTTGTCACCTCAACAAATCTTTATCAGATAACATTTATCGTAAATGCCTACAGAATTTAACATTAATGCAGAAATTTTACAATACAGAAATTTTACAATGCAGAAATTTTACAATACAGAAATTTTACAATGCAGAAAATTAGATTTAGAAACTGACTAGTACTTCAGCAGCTGGTAACAACAGATCAGTATTTTATTGTTTTGTCAGCATAAAAGTAATCATGGTGTTGTGCACCAAGTGCATGTCAACAGTTTCTTTCCTCGCACTTCCCGACTGTGGAATTCTCTTCCAAACGATTGCTTCCCCGACGGCTACAATCTCCAGGAGTTTAAATGTAAGGTCAATAGACACCTCCTAACACACTAACCTGCTCCCATTCTATCAAACACTCTTCCCATCTGCCCGACACTCATCCTCGCTATCCTTACTCATCTATCACCTTTCTCCTGACATTCCCTATGTCTAACCACTCCTTCTCTTTACCTTCCCCTATGTAGCCCCATGCGCAATAGTGGCAGTGGAATGCCTTGCTTGGGGTGAGATGATTAAAAAAAAAAAAAAAAAAAAAAATTTGTGTTCATCCTGGGAATCATGGGCAAGGAATGCTCTGTCATGCTACTCTTCCTCTTCCTACCAGAACTCAGGGTGAATGTCACTTCTTATATCGAGGTGATAATAATGGTGTTAAAGCCTGCGATCAAAGGAGAAACTGTAAATGTTTCTGCAGCACTCTCTTCTTTCTCGCATCTCTCTCTCTCTCTCTCTCTCTCTCTCTAACACACTGCTTATTTACTGATAGCCGACATAAACTGGAAAAGTCAGAGCAAATTTGGTCAGACTTTAGAAATTTTCTCAACATTCAGTGGCTCGCACGTGGTAAGATTGAATTTTCTGCTAATTTATTCTACCATATTTGTTTTTATTCATTTAATTTTGGGACTAAACTCTACTAAACTGTTGGTTTAAAGACCGTTTCAACTTTTAAACGCAATAGATAAACGGATTTTATTTTATTTTATTTTATTTTATTTTTAAAGGGTGGAATGTTTTCAGGTAGTCTTCGTTGTCCGGCCAATTCTCTTTTTTTTTTCTTTTTTTTTTTAAATTTCTACAAATATGGTGTATGTTATTGTGCGAAAAAGAATATGGAAGTCACAAACATTTGTTTCGGTATACTCTCTTTCATTTTCCCTTAAGAATTTTTTAACGCGTCGCAATTTTTAAGCCTTTCTGTATCTACACTACAGGCAAAAATGTTTCGGGCCACCCTACATTTCTTTAAGTAAACAATCAAAATTTAAGTAACAATGGTTTGCTTTTATTTTGACAAAAAATAAACACTTAACAAATCATCATAAAACAGCATCATATTTTTGTTTTCGTCAATAAAACCACCAGCTGCCTTAATTACTAATTAAGAAATCTTTTCCAACATTAAAAAAGAAAGGAAATTTTTGATCTTCCCAAGCATTCTTTAAGCGCTGAAAAAGCTCACTCTCTCGCCTTAGGTATTCTTTTAGAACTCTCCTATCGAACATATTCCATACTAATTCAATTGTAAAGAAGTCAAGAGATTGAGTCGGCCAAGTTTTTTTGTATTGTATTTTTTGTTTTTTGATTTTTGACTCGAGGTAATTTTGACATAATTTAAAGGATTGTTTTGGATCGTTGTTTTGTTGAAAGGTGATTTTTGCGTATTATACGTAAACCAAATGGTGTGACATGTTTGTAAAATCGACTGATATTTTTCTTTGTACATGATCCCTTTGACCTGAATCAAATCTCCAGCCCTTTTTGTAATCTTAAATGTTTACCATGGCTTAATGGTGATGATATAATATCTTTCGTACAAAATATTCATAATTTAGCGCAATGGATTTTGGACAGATGTATCCAAATTTGAACATTTTGGTCATAAGAAAAACCTGCAGAAAGACAGAAAGTAAGAGTGTATACAATAGTCACTAAAATTTTATCTTTTACTTAAAAAAAAAAAAACACACACACACAAAATAATATGTCCGAATAACGTAAATACTGTAAATTCTACCTAATCTCAGAAATATAGACAAACTAGCAGTATAGCCCGGTATTGTTCGGGTGTAATGAACTTTAAAACTAATCCACGGTACTGGAGCTCAGACCCTTTGGATGTTGACATCATCATCATTGACATCATCATTGTCATCGTTGTCGTCATCATCACCATTGACATCATTACCATAATTTTCATCGTTATCATCATCACCATTGTCATCATCATCATTATTGTCATCGTCGCCAGCATCATCATCATTGTATTTATCATTATTGTCTTCATCATCATCGTCAACATTATTATCATCTTGATCATCATCAGTGTCATCATCAATGTCATCACATCTTGGATTTTACTGATCCACAAACTGGCGCCCACACGCAACACATCGAACAGGAATAAGCGGCAGAACGGCCCTCAACGGACAATGCTGGACTCCAACCCCTGTGAGTTTATGTGGCGGTAGAGGCTGCAAGGTGCCGATCCCTTTCTTCAAATTCTTTCCGACATCGTTCAGTTTTGACCTCCCAACTGACTGTTTTCGCTAAATGGACACTTGTTTGTACAAAATTGGCGGGAAGACCATTTGGAAGTACCATAAAGACATCACAATAATGCATTTACGAAACTTTTAAGTCGGTATAATTCTACTCGGCTAAGTGACAAACTTTTGTACTTATCTAAACTTATTTATAAATGGAACTGTGTCTGTGTGTGTCTGTGTGCGTGTATCCGTTACCTATAGACTCCAAATCGGCTAAACCGATTTTCTTGAAAATTTACACAGTTGTACTATAAGCGTCTGCGAGTGTCCTTAGCTAGGTTTTGTGTCGAGGTACCCCACGATAAATATCAAAAATCGATAATCGAAAAACTCGGGTTATAGAAGGAGTGGTCCGGTTTTAATCAAATTTGATGCACTCATAGACAAAGACATAAGAAACGATATTTAAAATTTCAAGGTTGCAGTTCTTACAATCGTGCAGAAAATCGATAATACATATATATATAAAAGGCAAGATGTTTGTGTGTGTCTGTTTATCTGCCTGTATGTCTGTATTTTTTTCAGCCCTTTTGTTTTAGTTTTTGCTTCGGGTTTGGCTCTAAGTAGGTATAATTGTAGTTCTTAGTCTCAGCCATGATACCATTTACTCAGAGAACGTATTTATCCTTCAAAATTCAGTTTACGACGAAAAAAACTTATTTGATAGAAATACCTGGAAATCAAAATTTGACTTGCATCCATTCATTTTTCTGTCAGTCTACGGTTTCGCTTTAACTGGAAACAACTATTGCTTTTTAGTCTTTCGTGCCAACGTCCAAAGAGTCTGGGCTCCAGGACCATGGATTAGTTTTAAAGCTTTCATTACACCCGAGCAACGCCGGGCTATACTGCTAGTATATATATATATATATGAATACAAGTGTGTTTTGGTATTTGCCAAAAAAAAAAAAAAAAATAGAGTATCCCATAGGAAGTCTTCGAGAATGTTTTTTTTAGAAAAAATTAAATAAGAAATTTCACTTAACGTAATTAATTAAAACTGATGGCAATCAAGTTAAAACGTCTTCTGTGTTGATTTTAAGCACCCAGTGTCGTTCAAGTTGTTCGGCCATGTTCTTTTTATGCTATGTTTTGGTGGGTTTATTATTACGAGCCTAGGGACTTGAAGAAAATGGTATTTTCTTGTTTTAACTTTCTTTTCGTCCTTTTGTTTTTTGTTTTTTTTGTAATTATATAATAGACCATTTCCTCGCGGTTAAATTCGTCAAATGTGGTACAGTGGATATCGGCTCGGAACAAGAAACCGGGGAGCCGAGTTCGAATTCCAGTTGAATCCATTGTATTCACTTACGCGCAAATACCCTTGGGAAAGGTATTAATCCGTCTCTTCCTTCCAGTTATGGGTTAAATAACAAGACAGATTGGGTTCTATAGCCTTGGCTGGCAGCCAGTCTACCGCAGAAAGCAATGGCAACCTACTGCGGGATAATCTTCTGCCCAGTCAGTCATGTCTCTTTCGAGACATGATCGCCCAAGCGTGTATCACGTATGGCACTTAACTGTCTGACTCACTTTACAGTTACCACCTTTCTTCATATTGGTTCCAGATTTCTTTCTTCTTTCGAAAACCTTTCGTCCAAATTCATTTTACTTTCCTCCTCCTCCTCCTCCTCTCTCTCTCTCTTACACTTATTAACCCTCTCTTTCTCTAAACGTTTTACTGTCCCCATCTCTCGTCGACTTTGCAACGTTTGCTTTTCATACACTTTTTAAAGAGGGACGGACAAGCTAATGCATTATGACAATCTGATTAGTAAATCTTTCAGGTCTTGCTACTTTTTTTATTCCATCATTTTCGGTCGGTTGTTAAAGTAATTTGAAGTAGAAATAAAAAAATAGCTTCCTCTACGAAAAGAACTCTCATAGTATATTGCAGAAATTTATATTTCATGGACAACGCTTTTAGTAATTCGGTCACAGAACCCGTAGCGGAATAGACCAGAAATGAACAATTATATTACGTCTTGCCTGAAAGAAATCCTCACGCCATATTGTTTCTTATATGAGTTGAATATATGGATCGGAATCCGACAAGATGAATAAATAAAGAACAGGTAGAAAAAAAAGTGTCTTTAATCTAACATGTTTCACTTAAAACAAGCTTCTTCAGAGATTTAATAAAGACGAATGATTAAAAAATCCGAGAGACAGTATTTTTAAAGGAAGTATATTTTCATTGGTCAGATACGTGTCACGTGTGTTAAAGCAACGGATAAATATTAAATATAGAAGATAAAACTTGTGATTGTTTAACTGTATGTGTCAACGCGTTCTGTTTAAATAAAATAATAGAAAACAGTTATGAATGTATGCGTTGAGAGAAATCACGTTATTTAGAATGAAACTCTCCATCATTTGATTTCTTTCAACGCATACATTCACATGTCATTCAGAATTCTATTCTTTCTAAATATCTGTAAACACAGGACGGCTGTACCTTATGGTGCAAGGGATATCTCCTTACAATTTAAAATCGGAGAGCCGAGATCGAATTACGGTTGAATTCGTTGCATTCACTTACACACAAATATCATTGGGAAAGATATGAATCCATCTCTTCTCCATGAGTTAAATAGCAAGACACATTGTGTTCTAAATCCTTGCTTGGCAACTAGTCAGGCAGATTATATATTCAGCGCCGATAGCAGTTACACTACCTGCCCAATTCGAGGCTACGTCTTTATTTTGTTTTTGCTTTGTTTACTTTAAAGACCAAAGAATGAAACTTTCGATTATTGTTGATAAAATGCAAGGAATATAACTGGGATGAATATTTAAAATCATTGTTGTTGAGTGTTTTTCGTTTGACGAATTTCATCTTCCCCTTGTCCCACATGTAATGTACAGAAAATGAGTGACGTAAATTACTCTTTTAGAAATTCTTCAAGGATTTTTAGTCTTCTGAGAATGCGATGGTCTTGTCAAAAACGGACAGCTGCCAATCCACTGCGATACCGTGGGGTACTTTTTTTAACTCATTTCTTTGAAATGTCGGTCATATTTCTGACCGAGCAAGCGAGTAAGAAAGGGGAAAAAAGAAAGGAGAGAAAGAGGGCGATATGTAAAAGGGGAGGGGAGAAAGAGAAAAAAAGGAAGCCAAGGAAAGAAAAGAGAATTAGAAAAAGTGAAGAGAAAGAAAGAGGAGACGGAGAAAAACAGAGGAAGGAATGCAAGCGATAAAAAGAGATACATAGCAAAAGAGGTGAAGAAGAGAAAAAGAAAAAGAGAAAAAGATGAAAAAGTGAAGAAATAAGGTAGAGAGAGAGAGGGGGGAAGGACAGGACAAAAGAAACAAAGAATATTAAAGAGGAGGCATGAAAATAGAGAGCTGGGTAAAAGCGACATTAATATACACGCTAAAAAGTCTACCGAGCGCCCATAGCTCAGGGGTAGAATCGCCGACTGACGCCAATTTGGTCGGGTTTCGATCCTTGGTAAAAAGCAATCGGATGTCTAACCGTACTGATGAGTTGTGATACAGCGAAACATATGTGTATGTGTGTGTGTGTGTGTGTGTGTGTGTGTGTGTGTGTGTGTGTGTGTGTAAAAATAAAGACAAACACGTTATTCCATAGTTGAGCGGAAGTGTGGGCCTATTTTAGGCGAACCATCGTCAGCTCCCGTTTTTATTGTACAGAAGATTTTACACGATTCATGTAAAATCTTCTGTACAATAAAGATGGAAGCTGATGAATGTTCGCCTGAAATAGGCCTCTACTTCCGATTTACCATGAAATAACGTGTCTGCCTTAAATTTTTTATATATATATATATATAAATAAAAGGTGTATCAAAAAATTATTTACAAACTTTGCAGGCAAGTCCCTCATGCAAAACGAGGGCAAAAGTTCATATATATATATTTTTTTTTTTTTTAATCATATCACCCCGAGCAAGGCGGTAACGCCACTGATGTGCAGGGGGCTACGTAAGAGTGAAAAGATTGGAAAAGAGAAAGCCGGAAACCACATCCTAAATAGGAAACAAGGGATGAGCCTCTTCACCCGTTCAATAGGTGTGGGTGGAGTGTGAACCGAGCGATAGTTTAGTCTATCTACTCCAATTGATACAGTGTATATTGAGTTTGAGGCGCTGTGAAAAGATTAATGGAGGCATTACGTCGCCATAACCAATCTCTCCAAACACCTTCGTAATCACCATTAGACTCATCCAAGTGTTTTCGAATTCTTTTCATTTCTCTCCGACTGTTATTTCTTCTGTCTTTTTAATTTTCTTTCTATTACTCTTTCTCACCCTCTCTCTCTCTCTCTTTCTCACCCTCCCTCTCTCTCTCTCTCCCTCTCTCTCTCTCTCTTTCAGTCCGTTTCTCTCCTACTCCCATATTTCTTCCGAGATGAACGGACTGAAAGAGCTTGAGAGAGAGAGAGAGAGAGAGAGAGAGAGAGATGAACCGAAAGAGAGAGAGAAAGAAGAAGTAAGAGAAAGTTAAAAACACAGTAGAAATAAGATAGGAGGAGAGAAACGGACTGAAAGAGCTTGAGAGGGAGAGGTGAAACGAAAGAAAGAGAGAGAGAGAGAGAGACGGACGGAAAGAGAGAGAGAGAGAGAGAGAGAGACGGACGGAGAGAGAGAGAGAGAGAGAGAGAGAGAGATGAACCGAAAGAGAGAGAGAAAGAAGAAGTAAGAGAAAGTTAAAAACACAGTAGAAATAAGATAGGAGGAGAGAAACGGACTGAAAGAGCTTGAGAGGGAGAGGTGAAACGAAAGAAAGAGAGAGAGGGAGAGGTGAAACGAAAGAAAGAGAGAGAGAGAAACGGACGGAAAGAGAGAGAGAGAGAGAGAAACGGACAGAAAGAAAGAGAGAGAGAGAGAGAGAAACGGACGGAAAGAGAGAGAGAGTGGAAGAGCTGGGGAGAAAGTTAAAAACACAGAAGAAATAAGATAGGAGGAGAGAAACGGACTGAAAGAGCTTGAGAGGGAGAGGTGAAACGAAAGAGAGAGAGAGAGAAACGGACGGAAAGAGAGAGAGAGAGAAACGGACAGAAAGAAAGAGAGAGAGAGATAAACGGACGGAAAGAGAGAGAGAGTGGAAGAGCGGGGGAGAAAGTTAAAAACACAGAAGAAATAAGAGAGAAGTAAAGAAAGTACTTGACTGAAGGAATATTCTCACCCAGGTCTTGACAAACTTGGATTCAGTATTTACTTAAGTTTCATTCCTGCTCCACTTCTTTCGTGATTTCCTTCGAGACTTGGCGTCTTGTCCGCCGCCATGACAGTTCTTTCTTTAATTTTGCTTTTTAATTTTCTAAAAGTTTCCTTTCTGTTTATCTTTTTATTTGTCCGAAGATAACGTCAAAAGCCTGTCTTCTCTTTCGAAAACCGTTTACTGCGAATGTTAGTTTGCACAAAACATTAACAAATAATAGTTTATCGCTACTAAAAACAAAAACAAAAAACTATTTGGACATAAGCTGCATATTGTGCGAGTCTTATTTTTTATGTGCCATGTCTCTTTAGACGTAGGCAATCATGGCCTTCTACGTCTCCCTGCTCCTGGTGGCTCTTACCAAAACTTTCTCCTGTTCAGTCAGTTAAGTGTCATTTTTTTTTTTAATCATATCACCCCAAGCAAGGCGGTAAGGCCACTGGTGTGCAGGGGGCTACGTAAGAGTGAATAGATTGGAAAAGAGAAAGCCGGAAACAACGTCCTAAGCAGGGAACAAGGGATGAGCCTCTAATAATAGACGTGGGTGGAGTGTGAACCAGGCGATAGTTCAGTCTAGCTACTCCAATTGAAAAAATAAAAAAGAAAAGTGAAAAGATTGGAAAAGAGAAAGCCGGAAACCACATCCTAAACAGGGAACAAGGGATGAGCCTCTTCACCTGTTCAATAGATGTGGGTGGAGTGTGAACCAGGCGATAATTTAACCTATCTACTCCAATTGAAAAAAAAAAAAAGAAAAAAAAGAAAAGAAAAATGAAAAGATTAGAAAAAAACAAGCCGGAAACCACATCCTAAACAGGGAACAAGGGATGAGCCTCTAAACCTGTTCAATAGACGTGGGTGGAGTGTGAACTGGGCGATAGTTTAGTCTATCTACTCCAGTTAATACGTGAAACACGCTTAGGCGATCATGTCTCGAAAGAGACATGACTGACTGGGCAGAAGATTATCCTGCAGTAGGTTGCCATTGCTTTCTGCGGTAGACTGGTTGCCAGCCAAGGCTACAGAACCTAATCTGTCCTGTCATTTAACCCATAACTGGAAGGAAGAGACGGATTAATGCCTTTCCCAAGGGTATTTGCGCGTAAGTGAATGCAGTGAATTCAACTGGAATTCGAACTCGGCTCCTCGATTTCTCGTTCCGAGCCGATATCCACTACACCACAACGCCTGTTACTTCACTCCGCTCTGCCATTTACTTGCTCAGGCCCGTCCAGTATAATACCCACTGCTTTCCTCTTCATCTCTTTCCCTCTATCTGACCTGTGAGTATCAAATTCTCCAAGCCTTCTTTTCTCATATATCCCAGGAACTTTAGCCGTCTTTTCTTGATGCTCAGTATTAATTTCCTTTTCGTTTCCATCCTTTTCCAAAACCTTGATCACATGATATCCGCAATATCCTTCTGTAGAACCACATTTCAGTTGCTTCTAGTTTTTCACTCATCTTTGATGAGATTGTCAAGCATTCACTGCCATATTGTAGAAAAGACATCACATAACAATCCAGTACTCTCTTCTTTGTTTCTAGCAAAAATTTACTGTTTCTTAATACTCTGCTCATCTTCAGGAATGTGTCCTTTGCCATGCCAATTCGCAATCGGATATCAGTGTCACACTTTGTGTGGGTAACCTTTCCTACGATTACTGATCGCTGTCAATAATCTTCGCTTACAATATATATTACAATGATATAGTTTTATCATTATAATCCATAGTAAAATATTAACTATATATTTCTATAGTAAATATTAGACATGTATTTCTATAGTAAAATATTAACCATTTATTTCTATAGTAAAATACTGGCTATGTATATTCCTGTCATAAAATATTGGCTATATTTTTATATTTGAAAGAGCTTATGTCCACATCATGTTGAAACAACGGTTTCCGTATGATCATTGAAGTTAAGCAGCTGCGAGTTTGGTTAGTACCTAGATGGGTGACCGCTTGGGATATACCAGGTGCTGTAAAACTTGGAAATGTGGCAGCTGCAATGGGCTCACGGCCATATCACGTTGAAACACCGGTACAATCACCAAAGTTAAGCAACGTCGATTCTGATATAAACGTGGATGAGGCATCACTCACGAATACTGGTGTGGAAGGAATAATGACTCATTTCACTTACGCGCAAATGCCCGTGAATCCAACTTTTCTCTCCCAGATGTGGGTTAATTATAAAGACTTGTATCACTGAAATCAGCGACCCCCCCCCCAAAAAAAAATATCATCCAACTATAGACTAAACTATCGCCCGGTTCACACTCCACCCACATCTATTGAACAGGTGAAGTCACTTGTGACGTTGCCACAAGAATTTACTCGTGCAACCAGACTGGCAACAAGGTCACATCCATTTAGAGTTAGATCAACCAAATGCAGCTTCTTTTCCCGCCTGTTGAACTCCCTTTCATAAATTTGCTTTCCTGACAGCTACAACCTCCAAGAATTTAAATGCAATGTCAATACCCCTCTTTTATCCACTTAACTCCAGTTCTTTCCACATCATTCTGTATAACGTGTTCTTTTCCTTTCTCTCCACCTTCGCAACAGTCTACGCACCTATGTTTCCATTCTTCTCTTGGTCTATTTCTGACACCCACTCTAACTGGTTTATCTTTCGCTTTACTCCCTTCCTGACTAAACTTTTACTCTTATGTAGCCCCCTGCACATCAGTGGTGGTACCGCCCTGCTTGGAGTGAAACAATTTAAAAAAAAAAACCCACTGGTCCTAACTTTACATATGAACAAACGGAAAATAGGTTCCCAATTTTTACAAATTTTGTAGAATTCACTACTTCATTATAAAAAAAAAACTCTAGCAGAAAGTTTTACCACCTTAATTTTAAGATGGAATGCCCACATAGATATAAAATAGTAGTGTATTTATTACCATAAATATTTTAATTATAATTGTTCTGATAAAACTGATAATCTCAAAACCACATTCAAAAACCACACTTCTCGCTTGTGGAACTCCCTTCCACATTCTTGCTTTCCTGGTGGCTACAACCTCCAAGGAATTTAAATGCAATGTCAATACCCCTCTTTTATCCACTTAATTCCAGTTCTTTCTACATCATTCCGTATAACGTGTTCTTTTCTTTTCTCTCCACCTTCGCAACTGTCTTCACACCTATGTTTCCATCCTTCTTTTGCCCTTCTCTCTGACTCCCCCTGTAACTGGTTCGTCTTTCTCTTCACTCTCCTCCTGTCTAAATGCTTACTCTTATGTAGCCCCCTGCACATCAGTGGTGGTAGCCCCCTGCACATCAGTGGTAGTACCGCTTTGCTTGGAGTGAAACGATTAAAAAAACATATGTATAAATATATTTTCTTGCTTTAAGCAACATGCAAAGGTTTGATAAGGCGTAGAAAACGAATCAGTCGATCAACAGCGATTTTTTCTTACAATCATTTCAGACCAAGGAAAGCAGAGTCACCAAGCGAGAGAAAAAACAAAGAAAGGGGGATGTTGAAGAAAAGATAAGAGATGGAAAGGAATCAAGTAGATAGAAGATGGCAATTGATGTTGCATTTAAAATTTTGGTGATTGTAGCTATTGGGATGTTGAAGAAAAGATAAGAGATGGAATGGGAATCAAGTAGATAAAAGATGGCAATTGACGTTGCATTTAAACTTTTGGAGATTGTAGCTATCAGGAAAGCATATAAATAAAACTGAGTTCCACAAAATGGAAGTGCGAAAAAAGAAACTATTAGAGTAGAAGAGCTGGTTATATTTAACTTGTTCGACGGTAATATTTTGATTGGAATACAAATAAAACGAAAACCCTATTATTCTAGTTTGTAAATTATTGGATATAATATGTATATTACACACACAGCACAGTGTTATTATCGCTTTATGTTGTACAACTAACGGGGATGGAAATCCCTAATAAGAGTAGGTAAGACAAAAAACCTACTAGTTATCGCGACACGACGAGATTAAAATGGTCCTTTCTAGAGGTGACTGAGTGTACAGGAGTGTTAACTTGGTTTAACAGCTGAGTCAATAACATTTCATCCTCTATGAACGATCACAGCGAGCAGGTCACCAGCAGTCAATGATCTATCTCGACTATAAACAGCGTACTAACACTTACTACTCCAGATGTAAAGATATTTTTTCTTTGCTTTTTTTTTTTCGACTACAAACTTTAATACTATGACAACGACTGTGAGTGTCAAGAAAGTTCCCGTATGAATCACCTCGATTTTTACGTTAAGTACAGCTCCGTAAAATTTTGTTTAACGGCATATCGACACTTCTGTGGGTTATTTAATACCAAAAGGGTTTTTAGAATATTTCATTTATTTTATTTTTTTTAAATTTAATGTTCGGTTATAATGAGAAGTTTGATTAAATTGCATTGCGATAAAAACAAGTTTCTCATTTTTTGTTTTTTATTTTTTTAGAAAAGTCAAGATGTCTTCTGATTTGGTGTTTTCAAAAAATAGTTTATTAATCGTATTTTTAAAACACGGTTTTGTCGAGTGTTAGATGTATTGATGGTATATATATATATATATATATATATATATATATATATATATATATATATATATATATATTTTAATTCAGATACTTTAATCCAAGTGAAAAAAGCAGGAAGGTAAATTCCTAAAACCCGATCCTAATTAATATTAAAAAAAAAATTATTTTAACATTAAAAAATGATACAGGAAGAGAGCTCCATCTAATAAAATATTAAAGAGCAAATATAAATTAAAAAAATGATTAATAATCTTTTTTAATTAATATATACATATATATATATATACATATAAATACATATATCAAATAAATTTATACATATATATATAATATATATACATATATATAAATTTATACATATATAATATATATATAAATACATACATATAAATTAATACATATATATATATACATATAAATTTATGCATATATATATACATACATATAAATTTATACATACATATATATATATATACATATAAATTTATACATATATATATATATACATATAAGTACATACATATATATATATATTCATATAAATACATACATATATATATATATACATATAAATACATACATATATATATATATACATATAAATACATACATATATATATATATATATACATATAAATACATACATATATATATACATATAAATACATACATATATATATACATACATATATAATATATATATAAATACATACATATAAATTTATACATTTATACATATATATATATACATATAAATTCATACATATATATATACATATAAATTCATACATATATATATACATACATATATATATATATAATATATACATACATATATATATATATAAATATATACATACATATAAATTTATACATATATGTATAATATATAAACATAGATATAAATTTATACATATATATATATATACATATAAATTTATACATATATATATATATACACACACATATATACATTCATATATATATATATATACACATATATACATTCATATATATATATATACACATATATACATTCATATATATATATATATATACACATATATACATTCATATATATATATATATATACACATATATACATTCATATATATATATATATATACACATATATACATTCATATATATATATATATATATATATATATATATATAAAATCATGGTAATATTGTTCTTTTGATTTTCCTCCGAAGTGTATTGCTGGTAATTTTTCTGTAAAAGTGTATTTTATACTTTCATAGACTTTCGATTCCACTTTTGGAAAATAATAAGTTTCCCATATCTGGGACCCTAACAGCTGCTACTGACCCGGTTTAGAGTGGACTTGGGTTCAGCAGCAATTAAGAAGTGCTTCATGCTCCTCAAAACTTCCCAATACTGCTACCGGATGCAATTTATTGTCATACTCATGACCCGGATGTAGTTTATTGTCATACCCATGGCCCGGATTTAGTTTATTGTCATACCCAGGACTCGGATGTAGTTTATCCTCACATCCAGAACGAGCTCTGGAGAGTAAGCGCTGAAAGGTTTCTTCCCCGAATCAGTATTTGAATGACTATCTGAAAAAAAAAATTGATTTTGGAAAATCGGTCGGTTGAGCCGAGATATTTTCAACACGATTCTGTACAGTTCTAATGTTTTGTAAAAAGTGAAGAAGGTTTTCTGAAAAATTCTTCGTCTGAATTAAAAAAAAATAATTTCAGTAAAAGCAAGGCAATAAAGCCATTATGACTAAACACGATTTACATCATTCGGTGATCATACGTCAACCGGCGTCTCAACGTGATATATTCGTTCGAGCAGTGAATACTCTTGCCATGTCTAGTCGGTTGCTCTTGCTGTTCATCCCAGGGTTTCTCGACAAAATCCAAAAGGAAGATTTGGAATCTAATAGGTCCCCATTTTCCACCTTCAATCACCTTCTCACCAATGGGACGTGGCTTCCATCTATCTTTTCTACAAGTATATTCAAGGATTCTGATCTGACGAGTTTTATTCCCTCGGGCCCGGCCTTCATCAACTTACTCGTGTAACTAGATAGGCAATTAGGTCCCACTGTTTTACCCTCAAATGAAGCAAATATAACATCACGTCTACTTTAACTGTTCCTCTTCTCACACTTACCACCTGTGGAACTTCCTTCCCCATTCATGCTTCACTGGTAGCTACAATAAGGTTTTAAATGCAACGTCAATTTGCCTCCCAACTTTAATTAAAGTAATTTTATTTGATTTACTCAACAAATGCTTTAACAAAAAATACTTGTTACAAAATAAATTTAATATTTAGTATAATAGCCTTTTGCTTTGATCACAGCCTTCATTCTGTCAGGCATTAACATCACAAGTTTCTTCAATGTATCTAATGGTATCTCCTGCCAAGCAGCTTGTGTTTGTTCCCAAAATGTGTCTTGCAAAGTAACATTAGATGTATCAATTTTTTATCCAAAATATCCTATAGATATTCAATAGAGTAGTTTCAAAATAACTTGTTTAATAGAAAATAGGAAAAATTAAATATAACTTCTTTTTAATACATTTCTTTTACACCTAGTTTTAATCAATATTTATTAGCAATTTACTTGGCTTTTCATCCTGCATTTAAATTTCAGTGAGGTTTTTTAGGAAAATTTGAGTGGTTCTTAAAGGCCGTCTTGGACTACACTAACGTTTATTTGCTGCGCTACCCGTGATTCACTGTGTCTGTTAGTTTGTCCAGCGGATTGTAACATAGCAACCAAAGAATTTGAAAAACTATCAAAATATAAAGACCTGGAAATTGAAATAGAAAAAATGTGGAAATTTGTAAACAAGAATGGTGCCAGTGATAGTAGGTGCACTTGGAATGATACAAAATGGAACAAAACAACACATTAAAAGAATCCCTGGAAATCCAAGGTTAAGTGATATACAAAAAGTTGTCTTGTTAAGTACAGCCTACACACACTAAGGAGAACTTTGTCCATGAAACGCTAGGGATGGTAGGGAGATAGAAAAAACATGAAATGAAGACTTAATATCACACCACGACTTGCCTTAGGTCTTCCCGCAGACTTGGTAGGTAGTGCGACCATAGCAGAAATCGATTTATAATGAAAAATGACGTAATAAAATAATAATAATATTAATAATAACAATGAAATTCATAATAATAACAATAGTAATAACGTTGGTTCCCTCTCACGGTAATTTGATTGGCTGGTGTCAGCTATAAATACAGTCAAAAGCGGGAACGCATAGCGGTCTACGTCCCTAGGTCTACCGCTAGACCTAGATTTACGACTATTGGTCTACGTCTATTCGCTACGCCTACGTCTCAGGATACTGCATACTTTGTCCATGAAACGCTAGTGATGCTATGGGAGTTAGAAAAACAAATGTAATGCCGCCATAACAACACACCACGACCTGACATAGATCTTTCCGCAGACTTGGTAGTTAGTGGGACCAGAGCGGAAATCGAATTATGATGGAAATGACACACTAATAATAATCACTACTATTAAAAGATTAAATAATTATTGATAATTAGCAGCATACCCCAGCGTTGCCCTCGGGTATAATGAAAGCTTTAAAACTAATCCATGGTCCTGGAGCTCAGACACTTTGGACGTTGGCACGAAAAACTAAAAATCAATAGTTATTTCCAGTTAAAGCGAAACCGTAGACTGAAAGGAAAATGAATGGATGTAAGTCAAATTGCTGGATATAAAGTGGGGGATCAGTTCCATATTACAATCAATACATAAACTGACCCCTCACTTTGTGACCACCGTTTATACAATTAACTAGCAGTATAGCTCGGCGTTGCTCGGGTGTAATGAAAGCTTTAAAACTAATCCAAGATCCTGGAGCTCAGACTCTATGGACGTTGGCACGAAAGACTAAAAAGCAATAGTTGTTTCCAGTTAAAGCGAAACCGTAGACTGAAAGAAAAATGATTGGATATAAGTCAAAGTTTGATTTCCTGGTATCGATATCAAATAAATTTTTTTCGTCGTAAACTGAATTTTGAAGGCTAAATAAGTCCTCTGAGTAAAGAACTAAAATTATACCTACTTAGAGACAAACCCGAAGCAAAAACTAAAATAAAAGGGCTGGAAAAAATAGACATACAGGTAGATAAACAGACGCACACACAAACATCTTGCCTTTTATATATATATATATATATATATATATATATATATATATATTAATCGATTTACTCCACTACTGTAAGAACTGCAACCTCGAAACTTCTGAATATTGTTACTTATGTCTTTGTCTATAAGTGTATCAAATTTAATCAAAATCCGACCACTCCTTCTATAGCCCGATTTTTTTGATTATCGACACAAAACCTAGCTAAGAACACTCGCAGACGCTTATAGTCCAACTGTAAATTTTCAATAAAATCGGTTTAACCGTTTCGGAGTCTATAGGTAACGGACACACACACACACACAAAGTTCCATTTATAAATAAGTTTAGATTATTTAAAGTAATAAACAAATAGTTAAATAATAAACAAATCATATAATAATTCTGCTTGTTCCTTCCTTAGTTAGTAACTTAGTTACTTTGTTCCTCCGTCCGTTACGCCACTGAAGAAAGATAACACACTTACTCTCTACGCCAGCTTTTCCTTCCTCTCTATCTTTTTATAAACGCTACTCTCCTCAGCCTTTCTCTCACCTTTGCCAAACGGAATTGTAGTAACGAGTGAGAGAGTAGGAGGAGAGAGAGCCCATAGCATTACAGTATCAGTAGCAGCTTAAACTGGTGGTTGCAGCAGTAATTGTGTGTGCATGTGTGTGTGTACTGTACAATATATTAAAAATAGGTAGGTTTGTTGTCGTATCCCGCGAACTAATAACGAAATTTCTGGCTTCCACATCCTTTGCCATTACTCAGTTGGTCTTTTCTGTTTACAATGGACAGAGGAGCCATGATTTTTCAGTCATAAAAAAAACAAAAACATTGTCTCTTTCAAAATCTCTCACAAAATAGCGTACAGTATTTTGGTTATGGTCCGTGCATACGCCGCTTAATATAAGATTACGGTAAAGTAGCTTCTATGGACATTACTTTTATAGATATTTTAATAAAATTACACTCTGTGTTATCGTTATTTTATTATCCAATACCTTTATGTTTGAAGACGTTACTATCATTTGTAGTATGACAAAGTAAAATTTTTCCAGGAAATCATAATTATCCATCTGTGGAAATTCCATGGATTCCGCCATTTATCATAACGCTGAAAAGGTAAAGCCTTTAACAGGAGCCTTTTTAAGAGACTTCAAAATATGTACCTATTGGTAGAATAAATTTTTGCTTGCAAACCACTGTCTCTCTCTTTCTATATACATAAATATATATGTATGTATGTATGTATGTAAATATATATTTAGTGTATTGAGGCAGCAGATATATTTAACAATATATGTTTAGAAAACTAACAAACAATGAATGTCTATTATATTTAATCATGAGCCGTTCTAAACATCTTATTTTGGTTTTAATTTCAAGTGAAAATATAGACAAAAATTGTCCAACATGTGGATATTGTTTTTGTTTTGTTTTTGCTTTTTTTTTTAATCATATCACCCTGAGCAAGGCGGTAACGCCACTGATGTGCAGGGGGCTAAGCAGGAGTGAAAAGATTGGAAAAGAGAAAGCCGGAAATCACAATCTAAACAGGAAACAAGGATCACCCTCTTCACCTGTTCAATAGATATGGGTGGAATGTGAACCCGGCGATAGTTTAGTCTATATACTCCAATTGAAAAAAAAATTAAAAAAAAAAAAAAAAGAGTGAAAAGATTGGAAAAGAGAAAGCCGGAAACCACATCCTAAACAGGGAACAAGGGATGAGTCTTTTCACCTGTTCAATAAACGTGGGTGGAGTGTGAACCGGGCGATAGTTTAGTCTATCTAAGCACAATACTGTTAAAATGCTATAATTTGGGGACTGGAGCAACTGGCAAGTAATTTTAATTAAGTATAAGTTATTAAGTGGGGACTCTTTCTAAAGGGAGATAATTCAGGGCATATTAACTACTAATTACAATTTTTGTTTTTTTTGTTTTTTCTGAGAAATTTTTCTTTTCTATTACTTGTTCACCTAATACGAGATTTATTCAAAACAGAGGAATACAAAATGGGATTGTTGCATGAATAATCAAGAAATGAGCAGAGTAACATACTAGTAACAAAACTTCAATCGTAATTAAGCTTGGTAATAATTAGTCAGTCAGTTAAGTCAGTGAAACACGCTTGGGCGATCATGTCTCGAAAGAGACATGACTGAGTGGGCAGAAGATTATCCCGCAGTAGGTTGCCATTGCTTTCTGTGGTAGACTAGTTGCCTTCCAAGGCTATAAAACACAAATCTCTCCTGTTATTTGACTCATAGCTAGAGGGGGAGCAGATGTATTATATTATTAAGTAATAATTAGTGGGGGATCAGTTTATTACTTCATAACAATGTAAAACCGGTACCCCACTTTATAACCAGTAGAAGCCTTAATCATGTTTTCAACTATTATATTCAGTCAGTCAGTTAAGTGTCATACGTGATACACGCTTGGGCGATCATGTCTCGAAAGAGACATGACTGACTGGGCAGAAGATTATCCCGCAGTAGGTTGCCATTGCTTTCTGCGGTAGACTGGTTGCCAGCCAAGATTATAGAACCCAATCTGTCCTGTTATTTAACCCATAACTGGAAGGAAGAAACGGATTAATACCTTTCCCAAGGATATTTGCGCTTATGCAAGGAATTCAACTGGAATTCGAACTCGGCTCCCTGATTTCTCGTTCCGAGCCGATATCCACCGCAAAAAATCATCATATAAATTCTTTTAATAAAGATATGACGTGACATTAAGCAAAGGTTAGTGAAATTTCAGTAATGACTATTACTGAGCGAGCAAATCTTCACAGGTCTTCATACTTATGCTTAATTAGTCCGTTAAGTCCCATACGTGATAAACTCTTGGGCGACCATGTTTCGAAACAGACATGACTGACTGGGCAAAAGATTATTCCGCAGTAGTTTGTCATTACCTTTTGCTGTAGACCGGTTGCCAGCCAAGGCTATAGAACCCAATCTGTCCTGTTATTTAACCCATAACTGGAAGGAAGAGACAGATTAATACCTTTCCCAAGAGTATTTGCTCGTAAGTGAATACAAGGAATTCAACTGGAATTCGAACTCGGCTTTACGATTCGTCGTTAAGAGACGGGATCCACTGCACCACAAACGCGCATGTGTTTTGGCTATATTATTCTGCTTAATTAAATATGGCTCAAAGCTAAATGCAGAGAATAAGGATAAGAAGATTATGCTGGTAAACAGAAAAGAGTTCCACAGGCAGGACGTGCGAGAAAAGAAACTATTGAAATAGAAGTGGCGGTTACATTTAACTATTCCAACATTAAAAGGGCGGGACTTTACTAGCACACTTAAATTCACACGGACGAGGCAAGGGAGAAAAAAGTTCATCATAGGAGTTGCCATGAAAATATTTGTAGAAAGACCGAGAGCAACACGTTATGTCGTTGAGAAAGTGACTGAAGACGAAATACCAAGTCAGGACCGATTACCTTAAAGCCCCTTCTTTGGATTTTGTTAAAGTAGAAGCACCCGACCAGATCTGGCAACAGTATTCAATGCACTGATGACGGAAGGAGGGCTCAATGATCGAAACGTCGTGATATTAACAAAAAAGACGAGGACAGTTTTCTTGGAATAAATAATTTAAATAGAAATATTCGAGTCGGCCAGTTGTGTAAGAAAAAAAAATGTGAATTCATGCTTATCTTAACGTTTCTTGCTGATATCAGCCTATGGGTCTGCGTTTGATTCTATGAAAGGTTGTTGTTGGGGAATAGATGTGTGGGTGAGTTATAAATGTACTCACCACGAAATGGAGCGTAACTTTCTCACCTCTACGCCATCGCCCCTGAAAATATGTTTTAATTCATTGGCAGGGTGTTAGAGGAGGATTATATATATATATCAAAAGCAGTCATAATTCTTCCGTTTTCGAGCAAGGAGTCCCGTGCTAAATAGGATTTTTATTTGCTAAGAAACTAGCAACAAAAATAGATTTATTCTGGCAGTTCTCACAAAATCCTGTGTAATATCTACGAAACGAAAAAATTTTAATTTAATATAACAAAACTCTCTCCCCCGCCCACTCTCTCTCTCTCTCACACACACACACACACACACACACACAGGGAGGTCCAAAAACTAGGTGGACAATGAATTTAGAAATGTAGAAAAATTTAGTTACAAAATTTACAATAATATAGCCAAAACACATGCGCGTTTGTGGTGCAGTGGATCCCGTCACTTAACGACGAATCGTAAAGCCGAGTTCGAATTCCAGTTGAATTCCTTGTATTCACTTACGAGCAAATACTCTTGGGAAAGGTATTAATCTGTCTCTTTCTTCCAGTTATGGGTTAAATAACAGGACAGATTGGGTTCTATAGCCTTGACTGGCAACCGGTCTACAGCAAAAGGTAATGGCAATCTACTGCGGAATAATCTTTTGCCCAGTCAGTCATGTCTGTTTCGAAACATGGTCGCCCAAGAGTTTATCACGTATGGGACTAAACGGACTGACCATAGTTATAATGGACACCAATGTAGCAATATAACCGATACATAAACTTATTTCATCTACTGTTTACCTACTTTTGGACCAACAGACATTATATATATATATATATATATATATATATATATATATATATATATTTGTGTTTATTTTGGCGGCATTTTTTCATTAATGCAGGTTTCATTGAATAATATAGACAAGTTTTGTCTATTAATTTTGTGTAGGATCCGTTCATACCGTAAATATTAATACACAGTAAACATAGAACATTTAAGCTATTAACAATAAAGAGAATTGAATTGAAAATATAAGTCCATCCCTACCGTGGCGGATGGCCGAAGACAGTGACAAAATAGTGGTGTTGTGGTCCCATTGTCTGATTACAGACATTTGAGTACGTTATTGGAAATATCAAAATTGATTGTATTCAAACCAGGTTTAAATTGTTTAATGTAGATTGCTTCGAGGATTTTTAGTTTCTGTTTATTATTTTCTTGTTTAAGTATGTACGTGTTATCAACGAGCGTTTTTCTCAGAAGTGTGCGTTGATAACCGTGTTGTTCTAAATGACGGAATATATTTGAATTTTCATTTAAGTGCAACTTCAGACGCTGTGAGAGCGAATTTGTGGTGTGGCCAATGTAGATATTATTGAGGTTGTTAGAGATACATTCTCTCTCTCTCTCTCTCTATATATATATATATATATATATATGATAAAAAAACAAGACAAATAGAAAACTATATTTTCGCCTACGCGTAACGTCGATTGACGGACTTTATTTTATTTTTATAAAGTCCATCAGTGACGAAACGCGTAGGCGAAAATATAGTTTTTTTAAAGTTTTTAACATACAGATCATAGCTGAGAATTTTTACATACTTACAAGCAACACACACACACTCTCTCTCTCTCTCTATATATATATGAGACAGGTGGATAAAGAAAGAAAGAACCTTTGATATTACAATGAGAAGTTTTGATAGTGTAGAAACCAGTGTCGTTATAAATATACATTTTCTAGAATCTGTTTAAAGAACGCTCCTTTTCAAGAATATGAAATAAGATTAGAGTCAAAATTTGAGGATAAAATAACATTTTAAAAAATCTTCCTTGTCGGTCGTTTTTAACGAAATATGTTTGAAAAAACATTGATGCTCAAATATATATATATATATATATATATATATATATATATATATATATATATACGGTACTCCTTCACCAACCCTAATTTAAGGTATCAAACAACCCTTTCCCAAAAACTGGGAATTAAAAGAAAATATCTTAAATCCACGGATAAAGTGGAAACTAATAGGCAAAGCCAGGACCCCAAATAGCTTAAAAGACAGATGTAATCTATGATTAACAGAAAAAAGTTAAAATTTTGAAATTTCAATACCAAAATGTACTTCTGAATAAACGAAGAGAAATTGTTAACATGTGTCGTCATAGAAATAAATATAAATTGCAATAATTATCTTATTCCGCTATTTAGTCACAATAATTTTTTTTAATTTGGTTAATCAGTTACTTTTCCCCACTCTCTACTATTACTAACCCAATGGTCAAGGCACATACATCCCACGACCATAGAAGAGATTACTAATAAGACTTCACTAGCTTAACCCTATAAATACCAATCTCCCTCAAACTCTTCCTTTACTAGACCAAGACTTCGGTATTTTAATTTTTTCTCATCGTTTGTTTAAACAGGCTTGACAATGCATGTCTTAAAATCACATGTTGAAAATGGCTATTTCCCCTGTAAATTTTATCTGAAGTTACAGATTATATATATATAATACCGGCCATAATTATTAGGCCATCCCAGTGTTTAAAAAAAAAGATGGATTTCATACTATTTTTTAGTATTTATTGCCAAGCGAATAATTGTAAATGAAAATAGAATGGTTATTTTAATACTGCACAATAACATGTACATCAAATAAATTTATAAATATTTAATAAGTACGTATATTGCAGTTACATCAGTGAAAGAATGAAGAAAATCCAGGGTGATTCGGACGAGTTCATCTTTGCTTCTTTGACTTGTAAAGTTTTGCAAAATAATAATAACAAAAGAACCATTTTATTTTCATTTAGAATTATCCACTTGGCAATAAATACAAATAATTTTATGAAATACGCCATTTCTTTTAAAAAACTTGGATGGCCTAATAATTATGTCCGGTAGTGTGTGTATATATTTTTTTTTTTTTTTTTTTTTAATCATATCACCCCGAGCAAGGCAGTAACGCCACTGATGCGCAGGGGGCTACGTAAGGGTAAAAAGAATGGAAAAGAGAAAGCCGAAAACCGCATCCTAAACAGGAAACAAGGGATGAGCCTCTTCACCTGTTCAATAGATGTGGGTGGAGTGTGAACCGGGCGATAGTTTAGTCTATCTACTCCAATTGAAAAAAAAAATAAAATAATAAAGGAAAAGAGTGAAAAGATTGGAAAAGAGAAAACCGGAAACCGCATCCTAAACAGGAAACAAGGGATGAGCCTCTTCACCTGTTCAATAGATGTGGGTGGAGTGTGAACCGGGCGATAGTTTAGTCTATCTACTCCAATTGAAAAAAAAAATAAAATAATAAAGGAAAAGAGTGAAAAGATTGGAAAAGAGAAAACCGGAAACCGCATCCTAAACAGGAAACAAGGGATGAGCCTCTTCACCTGTTCAATAGATGTGGGTGGAGTGTGAACCGGGCGATAGTTTAGTCTATCTACTCCAATTGAAAAAAAAAATAAAATAATAAAGGAAAAGAGTGAAAAGATTGGAAAAGAGAAAACCGGAAACCGCATCCTAAACAGGAAACAAGGGATGAGCCTCTTCACCTGTTCAATATATATATATACATATGAAAGTATCAAGCCGAATACAATTAGGCATGTTAAAAACAAAGAAACCAGGTTCGTTCGTTCTTCAGGCCTCATCTTGAGATTAACTTAAATTATAATAAATTATGTCGTGAATGATGGAAAGGGAAGTAAAAAAAATTAATAAAAAAATAAAATTATGAGAAAAAAAAAGTTCTAGAAGCTAATGAAAGCAAGTCCCAGCAAGCGTTCAGGCTGTTTACAGAAAGGTTTGCGGGAGAGACTAGCATAGGGAAGAGAGCACAAAAACTGGACACCAGAACAGTTAGGTCATTTGACGCACATGTTATTGTGCAGTATTAACAAAAGAACCATTCTATTTTCATTTAGAACTATCCACTTGGCAATAAATACTAAAAATAGTATGAAATACATCATTTCTTTTAAAAATCTGGGGTTGCCTAATAGTTATGGCCGGTAGCGTATATATAGACATATATAGCAAATCTAGAGGGTGCGATGGCTAAATTGTCGCTATTTGCCTTGTAAAATTTTGCAAAGTAATAACAAAAGAACCATTCTATTTTCATTTAGAATTATTCACTTGGCAATCAATATTAAAAATAGTATGAAATACACCATTTCTTTTAAAAAACTTGGGTGTCCTAATAATTATGTCCGATAGTGTGTATATATATATATATATATTAAAATTTGTGTATTTTGGCAGCAAACTTTCCTTTAAATATGCCAGATTAAATGAATTACAAACAATATGTTTGCTTATTTTTAATAAAATCCGTTCATATTCAAGGATAATCTTTCGCGTATTATTTTTTATTTATTTATTTTTTTTAATCATATTACCCCGAGCAAGGCGGTAACGCCACTGATGTGCAGGGGGTTACGTAAGAGTGAAAAGATTGGAAAAGAGAAAGCCGGAAACCACATCCTAAACCGGAAACAAGGGATGAACCTCTTCACCCGTTCAATAGACGTGGGTGGAGTGTGAACCGGGCGATAGTTTAGTCTATCTACTCCAAATGAAAAAAAAAAAAAAAAAGAGGAAAAGAATGGAAATGAGTAAAAGATTGGAAAAGAGAATGCATTGGAAATGATTTTACTATTTTATAATTGAAAGATGTCATAAATGAGCTGTAATGTTGACAGATGTTATTTTAATTCATTTATTACGGTACCCAAGTGCTTTCAACCTCTTTCTGAGGTCGTCTTCAGGATGTGAGTTATGGTAACAAACGTAACAGGAAAACTGTGTTGCTAAAAATTACTGTACATGACCATGACATTACAACATATAAAAAAATTCATTTAGGATAATTTTCACGTTCTAATGAAAGCTAGCAATTTGTCAGTAAAAATGTATTAGAGCTCATTCAGTAAAAATGAATTAGAGCACTCTAGTTATTAGGCGCGTATAATGATAATATATGCGCTAAAAAGTCTGCCTTCTTTTACCGAACGCCCATAGCCCAGAGGCAGAATCGCCAACTGACGCCAATTCAGTTGGGTTTCAATCCGGGGTTAAAAAGCAATCGGAGTCTAACCGTATTGATAAACTGTGATACAGCGAAACAGACCTGTTTGCGGATGACTATATATATATCAAAGACAATAAAACTAAAGGAAAAAGAGAGGAAACAAGGGAAAATGATAAGATCAGGTTAAAGGCAGGTTAATATCTTGACCGTTAAGAAGGGAAAAGAAACAAAGTAAAAGGGTAGGATGAGGGAGGGAAAAAGAGAAAAAGTTGGTTAGTATGTATTCTTTGGGGCCAAATCCCAAAATGAATCTCTACTCTGATTAGCCAAAAGAAACCGGCATGTAATTTTTTTTATCTTCCCACATACATACACAGCAAACCAAAGGTTTTTGTCATTTAAATGTAAAGCATCTGCACAACCAACATCAAAGATTGCCTGATGATAAGAATCTATCTCGAAACATAGAAATTTCCATGACACAATGCACAATTAATTTATAACAATATCCGAGTGAATACAGAACGAAGAAAGAATTTTTACAACGTCCAAAACATTAATTTAAAAGAGTGCTCGATATATAGAGCTGTGAATATTTATTATAAATTATATTTTAGAACATGTACATAATTTTTTAAATATATATATCCACTACAAATGGTACATTTGTTTCGACATTTCATATTGAGACATTTCAGTGTCTCATCAGGCGGTATTTATAGGAATGGAAAGCCTCTTTTCTTATATTTGGTCAATCCTGATGAGACATTGAAGTTTGAATGTCGAAACAAATGTATCATTTGTAGAGGATATATATATTAAAAAAAATTATGTACAAGTTCTAAAATATATATATATATATATATATATATATATATATATATATATATATATATATATATTATAATCATTTTACTGCCACCGTTTTGCAGGGGCTTACATAGGAGAAAAGTTATGAGAAAGAGTGACAGGTTATAGGGGGTGTCAGGAAGTGGGTAGGAGAAGCATGAGACTACTGATGAGAGTGGAGTGGACGGAGAAAGAGGCATGAGAGAGAGATGCAGGTTAGTGAGATAGGAGATGACTATTGACTTTACATTTAAATTCTTGGAGATGGTAGCTGCCGGGAAAGCAAGTAAATGGAAGGGAATTCCACAGGTTGGAAGTGCGAGAAAAGAAGCTGATAGAGTAGAATTTGCGTTGACAATTTATTGGCTTGACAGTGAAAGGGTGGGACTTAGTTGCCAATCTTATGGCTCGAGTAAATTTATATATAGGGGGCACCAGTGAGCTACGTTCATCGGAGCAGAAGCCGTGAAAGTATTTGTAGAAGAGACACAGGGAAGCCACATTGCGCCGGTGAGAAGGTGACTGTATCTGACCTGCCAAGTATATATATGACTATAATAATTTTAACAATATTGATAGTAAGAATATAATTCTGCTAATACTAGTAATAGTTATACTATATTCAAGTTCGTCTTGAAATCTTGCTTAGATCTTCTGTGTGTATATATATATATATATATATAGAGAGAGAGAGAGAGATAGATATCAGTGCCATTATCACGTTGCTTGCGGTAAAAAAAAAAACAAAAAACAAAAGAAACAAAAAAAAACATAATAAACAATGAGTGATGATCCATCCAGACAGTAGTCACCACTCAGTTAATCAGGAAGGAGATTATATTGGGAAATAAATATTTATCATGTAGAACAAGCACAGAACCGGTTTAGTGATAGAAGTATTCAGTGGTTTTGCAAAAGTCAAAACAAAAAAAAAAAAATAACTTGGAAGATTTCACAAATAATCGGGTATAATAAGAATAAGTTTATAATGAAAAATAATTTTGCGTAATTACTTGATTTTCTGTGGGTCCCGGTATCATCGTCAAATGATTACAACACAATCTCTTTGCCTTAATGCTGAACATATTCTTATATTTCATCAGATTCTAAGCCAATTTTACGCGATCTCTCTTTTTTACACACACACACATATATATATATATATATATATATATATATATTATTCAGAAATTATAACATGAATATGTTATAATATCATTACAAAAGTAGCTATTTTGTTTCGACACTTCTTTTGTCTTGTCAAGTGATGAGGTTTATTTCAAGTTGAACGGTTTTAAAAGGTTAAAAACAAGCAAAACCCCATTTATCTCTAAAAGACAATCCCACGACAAACAAACGGGAATATTACGACAGGCCGGTTCTGCAAACCGAAGACCTCATCAGAAAAATGAGATGGAAAGCTCATTTCTTTCTTCTTGAACAGGCCCAGGTACATAATCAAGAAAAATTCGGCTTTAAAAGCTTAAAAACGGCACCAATTATCGAAGTGTATATATATACTAGCAGTATCATCCGGCGTCGCTCGGGTATAATTAAAATTTTAAAACTAATCCATGGCCCTGGAGCTCAGACTCTTTGGACGTTGGCACGAAAGACTAAAAAGCAATAGTTGTTTCCAGTTAAAGCGAAACCGTAGACTGAAAGAAAAATGAATGGATCTAAGTCAAATTTTGATTTCCTGGTAGCAATATCAAATAAGTTTTTTTCGACGTAAACTGAATTTTGAAGGCTAAATGAGTCCTCTGAGTAAATGGTATCATGGCTGAGACTAAGAACTACAATTATACCTACTTAGAGCAAAACCCGAAGTAAAAACCAAAATAAAAGAGCTGAAAATCTGATTTTGATCAGACCAGATAGGATTCAAATAAGTCATCTCGTGATAAACTAACCTAAGTATGTCAATGAAACTTATCGTACCATCGGCAATAAAACTGGAGAAAATGGGCCATATTGATGGCTGAATATCGGTTTTTTGATCAGATTCGATAGAATATCGGGGGTAACGATTTCCGATATCGGAGAAAATGAGTCGTCTGAGAAGATCTACTAATGTTTGAGATTAAAAACTATAATTTCACCAAGTTAGAGCAAATTCCGCAGCAAGAACTATGGTAAAAGGACTGAAATCCTGATCTTGATCAAACCTGATCGAATATCGGAGTATCGATTTCCGACATCGGGCCAAATCGGTAAAGTAAGTAACCCATGACATGACGGGGAGCCTAAAAAATATGTGTGAAGTTTGGTTAGAATCGGATAATAATTGTGGATTTGTATAAAGAACATACAGACAAACAAACAGACAGACAGACAGACAGACAAACAGAGAGACAGACACACACACACAAACATCTTGCCTTTTATATATATATATATATATATATGTCAGATTAAATAAACTGCAAACATTGTGTCTGTTTATTTTTTCTTACATTGAAATTCCTGGAGATTGTAGTTGTCGGGGAAGCAAGTATATGGAAGGGGATTCCACAGGCGGGAAGTGCGAGAAAAGAAGCTGTTAGAGTAGAAATTGCGGTTAACTTTTATCTATTTCACTGTAAAAGGGTGGGGCCTAGTTGCTAATCTAGTATCTCTTGCAAATTCATATATAGGGGTCACCAGTGAACTAAGTTCATCGGAGCAGAAGCCGTGAAAGTATTTATAGAAGATGCACAGGGAAGCCACATCACGCCGGTGAGGGAGTGACTGCAGCCGGGCTGCTAAGTCGGCATCGATCACATTACAAATTCTCCGTTGTATTTTGTCAAGGACCCCGAGGAAAATAGCAGGGGCACCCGACCAGATGTGGCAGCAGTATTCAATACACGGGCGGATGGTAGTTTTATAGATATACAGGATGGACTCAGGCGGGAAAAACTTCTGGGCCCTGCACAGAGAACAGATTTTCATAGCAGCGGATTTAGCAATGGATTCGATATAGTCATTCCACTTGAGGTCCGCTGAGAGTGTGAGGCCAAGGAGGCGTACTGTTTTACTCTCAGAAAGGCAGGCATGTTTCATGCTAATGGGGGGGGGGGGGGTAGGAGCGATTGTCTCTGATGGTTAATTGATAGCAGCTTCCTTTTGGAAGCATTAAAATTTACGAGCCATTTCTTACCCCAATCCACCACGGATTGGAGGTCCTTCTCAAGCTTAGTAGCGAGGTTCGCTTTATCGCCCACACCGGATTTTTGATCGAGGAGAGAGTAAACTGTGGTGTCATCGGCGTACATGCCTACTTAGGATCTTATAGTATCGGGGAGATTGTTAATGTAGTTCAGAACGAACGTAGGACCTAGGATAGAGCCTTGAGGGACACCCGCGTTCATATGGTAGTTTAGGGAGGTTTAATGTTGTAATTTTTTAGGTATGTATGTTGTAATTTATTGGTCAAGCTTTTTATTTTATGTTGTGGATCTTCGTCGCCAATTTTTAGTGGAGTTGTTGTGTCGAAACTTCTCCGCAAAGTTGTAGTGACCGGTTTGGTTGTAAGTAAGACACGAAACACAAAAGGTAGGTTCAAAACAGTGTATTAGTATAACAAGTACGATATATATTGAGTAACTGTTAATGATCAGTAAATAGAAATAACTAAGTCCGAACGGTACATTTACGCTGCTTATTGTCTGAATCGTACCTGATTCTAACTGCGCACTAACTCCCCGTCTTAACTGCCGTATTTAACTGCTCCCAGGAAGTCACGCAGGTAATTATATATAGTAAGCAGAAGAGACAATTCCTCGTAGGAGGGCACCCTAACAGTTAGTTAGTCAATTTTAGCAACACAGTTTTGCACTTATTTTTGTTAACACAACTCACACTCCCTGAATATGATCACCGAAGAAGACTGAAAGTACTTGGGAACATTGAGAACTGAATGTTAATAGCATAACGTAATAATGGAAATAAAGATGAGGGTAATAGTCCGAACAATGTAAATAGTGTAAATACTACCGTATCTCAGAAGTATAGAGAGATCAGTAGTCAGTTAAGTGCCATACATGACACACCCTTTGGGCGATCATGTCTCGAAAAAGACATGACTGACTGGGCAGAAGATTCTCCCGCAGTAGGTTGCCATTACTTTCTGCGGTAGACTGGTTGCCAGCCAAAGATATAGAACCCAATCTGTCCTGTTATTTAACCCATAAATGGAGGGAAGAGACGGATTAATACCTTTTCCAAAGAAATTTGTGTGCAAGTGAATGCAAGGATTTTGACTGGAATTCGAACTCGTCTCTACGATTTCTCGTTCCGAGTCGATATCTACTGCACCACAGACAGATACTATAATCGAATCATTTTGTGGTTAATCTCCCCCCCTCTCTCTCTGTATAAGATTGATTGTTCGTAGTGTTAAACTTTTTGGGATGGTTTTCGCGAGTCTTTAGGGGGCACAGCCAATCCTAGACACTATAAATCGCAGGCATTCCTATCTGACCCATCATATTTAGGCTTGGCAGCGGTCCCCATAGACTAGCGATATCCATAGCAAATATTTTAACCGCTCTCTCTCTCTCTATATATATATATATATATATATATCCAGGTGAAGAGGACCAAAGGTTTTATTATTTTGAGTACCCCGGCATTTATTTTATTTTATTATAAACAATGCTCATTATAATAAACTAGCAGTATAGCGCGGCGTTGCTCGGGTGTAATGAAAGTTTTAAAACTAATCCATGGTCCTGGAGCTCAGACTCAGCCTAAAGAATATTTGTGTGAAGTTTGGTGAGAATCGGATAAAAATTGTGGATTTGTATAAAGGACATACAGACAGATAAACAGACACACACACACAAACATCTCGCCTGTCATATATATATATTATCGATTTTCTGCACGATTGGAAAACTGCAACCTTGAAACTTCTAAATATCGTTTCTTATGTCTTTGTCTATGAATGTATCAAATTTGATTAAAATCGGGCCACTCCTTCTATAACCCGATTTTTTCGATTATCGATATTTATCGGGGGTACCTCGACACAAAACCTAGCTAAGAACACTCGCAGACGCTTATAGTGCAACTGTGTAAATTTTCAGGAAAATCGATTCAGCCGTTTCGGAGTCTATAGGTAACAGACACACATAGACACGCGCACACACACAGTTCCATTTATAAATAAGTTTAGATATTATAGAGCTTAATATATATATATATATACTAATAACAAAGATACATTTCGTTTCTCGACATTCGTGCAACTCTGATTTTCTTGTAAAATGTGCATGTCGCCTCTAGGTGTTGACTTCAATGTCTTCTTATATATATATATATAAAATGTGTGTGAATGTATGTGAGAGAGACAGACAGACAAAAAGAGAGACAGACAGAAAGAGAGAGAGAGAGAGAGAGAGAGAGAGAGAGCACTAAGGCTGGATTAGAGAAACTATCTCTGTACTTAGGTTAAGTTTATCCATTAAAATATATTTCATGATTAGGTGTGGCATGTAAGGTGTCTGCTCCTACCTAAACAAACCCCAAGAAAGATATTTTATCTTTAAAATGTGTTTTGAAACTTAGGCATCGTTTTTTTGAGTTATATATATATATATATATATATATATATATATATATATATACATATATATATGTGTGTGTGTGTGTGTGTGTGTGTGTGTGTGACTATCTATGTATGAAGGCATGAGAGAGAGGGAACGATAAAGAGAGAAAACTCTGTATACCGTTTTAGAAATGTCTGAGTAATATCTGTATGTATAAATAGGTACTTCTGAGAAACCTTCCCACCCATTAAGTTGTCTTGAATAAATTTTATTTGTTCTTTATTATAATAATAATAATAATAATAATAATAATAATAAGATCCGAAGAATCAATCGCCTAACTTCTCAGCGCCGACAAGGTTACTCACAGGCGGCTTGAATAAGTGTTGGCCGTATTAATAAGCCGGGTAATAACGAAATGGGACCTCATCAAATTCTTTGCTTTCATTTTTACAATGGACAGAAAAAAAAGAAGATAAAAAAAGAGTAAGAAAAAATAAAAGAAACAAAGAATGAGTGTAAAATAAAAAGAGAGAAGATGGAAAGGAAGAAAGTTTTAAAAAAAGAAGAAACGAAAATAGCAAAAAAAAAAAAAAAGAAGGGAAAGATCTAAACTTATTTATAAATGGAACTCTCTCTGTGTGTCTGTGTGTGTGTATCCATTACCTATAGACTCCGAAACGGCTGAACCGATTTTTTTGAAAACTTACACATTTGTACAATAAGCGTCTGCGAGTGTTCTAGGTAGGTTTTGTGTCAAGGTATCCCCTATAAATATCGAAAATCGATAATCGAAAAAATCGGGTTATAGAAGGAGTAGTTCGATTTTAATCAAATTTGATACACTCATAGACAAAGATATAAGAAACGATATTCAGAAGTTTCAAAGGTTGCAGTTCTTACAATAGTGCAGAAAATCGATAATATATATATAAAGCAAGATGTTTGTGTGTGTGTCTGTTTATCTGCCTGTACGTCTGTATTTTTTTCAGCCCTTTTATTTTAGTTTTTGCTTCAGATTTGGCTCTAAGTAGGTATAATTGTAGTTCTTAGTCTCAGCCATGATACCATTTACTCAGAGGACTTATTTAGACTTCAAAATTTAGTTTACGACGAAAAAAACTTATTTGATATCGATACCAGGAAATCAAAATTTGACTTACATCCATTCATTTTTCTTTCAGTCTACGGTTTCGCTTTAACTGGAAACAACTATTGCTTTTTATTCTTTCGTGCCAACATCCAAAGAGTCTGAGCTCCGGGATCATGGATTAGTTTTAAAGCTTTCATTGCACCCGAGCAACGCCGGTCTACACTGCTAGTTAATTGTATAAACGGTGGTCACAAAGTGAGGGGTCAGTTTATGTATTGATTGTAATATAGAACTGATCCCCCACTTTATATCCAGCAATTTGACTTACATCCATTCATTTTTCTTTCAGGCTAAGGTTTTGCTTTAACTGGAAACAACTATTGCTTTTTAGTGTTTCGTGCCAACGTCCAAAGCGTCTGAGCTCCAGGACCATGGATTAGTTTTAAAGCTTTCATTGCACCCGAGCAACGCCGGTCTACACTGCTAGTTAATTGTATAAACGGTTGTCACAAAGTGAGGGGTCAGTTTATGTATTGATTGTAATATAGAACTGATCCCCCACTTTATATCCAGTAATTTGACTTACATCCATTCATTATTCTTTCAGACTAAGTTTTGCTTTAACTGGAAACAACTATTGCTTTTTAGTGTTTCGTGCCAACGTCCAAAGAGTCTGAGCTCCAGGACCATGGATTAGTTTTAAAGCTTTCATTACACCCGAGCAACGCCGGGCTATACTAATAGTAAAATTATAAACATGAAAGAACGAAAATGAATAAGAAAGAAAGAAAGAAAGAAAGAAAGAAAGAAGTAAAGAAATTAACTGAATAAAAGATGTAAAAGAAAGAGAGAAAAAAAAAGGAAAGAAGAGAAACTGAATAAAAAAAAGCTTTGAAGACTAAAGGGAAATCTGAAAGAAAGAAAGAAAGAAAGAAAGAAAGAAAGAATTAGAATGATTTTTAAAAAATTAGAAAAACAAACACCCGTAAAGATTAATGAGAAAATTGAAAGAAACGAATGAGAATGAAAGAAAAACGAAAGAAACATTTATAATCATAATGTGAAAACTAAAAGAAAGAAAAAACGGAAAAAGGTAGTAAAGACAGTCAATCAATAAAGAAAAAAAAAATGAAAAAAAAAAGAGAAAAAAGAATAAAAATGTATAATTAATAATAAGAAAAGGGAAGAAAAGAAAAAGAAACGCGAAAAAAAGAGAAACAGAAAGGAAAACCGGAAACGGAAGTAAAGACAGTTAATCAATAATGAGAAAAGGAAAGAAAGCTAAAAAAAAAAAAAAGAGTAAAAAAAAGAAAGAAAGACATAAATAAAAAGAATAGCTTTAATAAATGGCTGGAAGGTAATGTCAGATTAGATAAGAAAAATAGAAAACCTCAAATGAAAAACAGGAAAACGTTAAACTGCTGATTGATTGTCGTAAAATGGCGACAAATGACAGAGGCCATTTTTGGTAACGAGAAATCGTAACGAAAGTCCCAAGCAATGGACAAACAATAATATTTTTAACAAGCTAATTTTGACGAATAACAACGGCAACATTTCGCCAACATTTCCAGAGTCGCTTTCAAAAATGTCCGTTCACGTTAGAAAGATTAACAAATTAGACAAAAAGCGGATATACGGATGAAAATTGATAAGACGAAAGAAATATATCCGTATTAAATTACTATAAGCGTTATATTTAATCTTTACACGTGTTTAATTTGATCCAGCAAGGTGTTGCTACTACGGTTTCTCCAGCGTTAGATCAAGTTTGCAAAAACGTATTTCATAAAATTCTCACAACGACGAGCTTTCAGACCAACGCGGCCACGAAGTTTCTCGCCGATCGAGTAAAATCAAATCGTGTCCTAAATGCGCAATTAATGTTACGCGATCGGCGAGACATCGTATTCGAGTAAGACTGAAAAACGTCAGATCTAACGAGAATTTCTGGAAGAGGTGCGCAGATTCAAATACTGCCATTGTGCGCATTTGTTGAATATTCAGGCCGGTAGGTGAAAATACTAGATATATTGTTTGATAAATAAACCGAGCGTTTATTAAAACATGGGTATCCACTAAAATAATATTTAAGTAATATAATATGTGTCATTAAGAAAAAAAATTAACCGTTACATATATATTTAGATAAAACATTGAGCTTTTATTAGACCTCAACAGAATGCAGGAAGCACTGGACGGCTGTTTCGTCCTATATTTGGGACTCATCAGCAATGCGCATCCACTACCAGAAATTGAAACCCACACAGTTGATAACTCAAACAAACGTCATACCAACTGTACCACGAGCCCCGGTAACGAAGTAAACTCAATATAGCAATATATCCGCTCATTCACATATTCCGTGGTGGAGCTCCTTTTACCCATAGGACTGTGCCTCCCAGAGCAACGACTACTATCACCAAGGCGCTCACACTGGAGTTTTATAAGCCGGTTCAGGCAACGATATACAGACAGGAAATTGTAGGAGGATTTGAAATAATTAGATAATTCATTGATCTTTTATTGTACCTATTAGAAAGCACTGGACGCCCTATATTTGGGACTCATCAACAGTGCGCATCCACTACCAGGAATTGAAACCCAGACAGTTGCGTTATTAAGCAAACATCATACCAACTATACCACGGTGACAAAGAGGTAACTAATTAAACTCTATATAATGCCACTCATTCAGATATTCCCAGGAGGAACTCATCCAAGTTCCTTTAACCATAGGACTGTGCCTCCCAGAATCACAATATATATATATATATAAATTCAACATATCACTGAAAGTGGTTATAAATTATAATTCATTTCTATGAACTAAATTAGTTCATTTCTTAACACCATACTATATTCGTTCCATTCGCTACAAATATTTTCCCAGAATAAACATTTCTTTCAAAAAACGAAATGGAAATCAAGTAACATGATCCAGAAAATAAATTTTGGCCTTATTTCGGGTAGGAATCATTTTGGTCAGGCGTGTCAGTTCATTGGGCGGAAAGAGTGACCATAAAACCATTCCACGCCCACTCACAGGCACATGAATGCGTATAGACATACAAGCCTACATATGAAAATATTTACGCAAACACACGTATATCCACATATACCTATGTCCATACTTATACATATGTACATACAGATGTTTCTATGCGCCTCTCTCTCACTCTCTCTCTCTCTCTCTATATATATATACATTATATATATATATATATATATATATATATATATATATATATAAAAGCAACAGTACAGGATACAGATGGACAGAGAAAAATATACCTAAGATGTACTGAAGGTAATTTTAAAAGTTGATGGTATAATCACAAATCTACATTCAAACTAGAAAGCCTTAAAAATTGTACTAAACTAGCTAATCACGTGTGGAAATCGAAAGGAAAAACGGTAAAGACCCTCGTATAACATGGAACATGTGCATTCTTAAAGTTCCTGTTGTACGTTTGAAAATAAATCTTCGTTGAAACAGTTGATATGAAAGGGCTAAAGATATCGAAAGTTAGAAACCAAGATTGCGAAATAAACTGACTTCCATATATATATATATATATATATATATATGGAAGTCAGTTTATATATATATATATATATATATATATATATATATATGGTTTCCATAAAGTCCGTGTGAACTTTAAAAAAATAATAACTTTATTTGTATTTGTGATAGAAATAATCTGTAAAAGATGTTATAAAGTTGATTGCACCTAGTTTTAAGTATAGTTTGTGAATAATTCTTTACCTCAAAATTTTCAACAATTTTTAGATAAGTAAAAATAGGAACTGCAAAATTTGTATTGCTAATGATGGAGGACACGTGGAAACTTAAATTACACCTTAAAAAATATAGATTTACTTCTTTCTAATCCTTTTTTAAAATTATTTCTACCGCCAATACAAATAAAGTTATACATTTTTTTAAGTGTACACGAACTTTATGGGCATCTTATATATATATATATATATATATATATATATATATATATGTGTGTGTGTGTGTGTGTGTGTGTGTGTGTGTGTGTGTTGAAGAGATGGTTTTAATAAACAGTTGAAATGGCTTTCCTCTAAATCTAATATTTTAATTTATATGTTAAATAAATAATTGACCTGTAAATTTAAATTAATATGGACCTCTCTGTTAGATCAGTATTAATATTTAAACTAATATTACTAGGATTCATTGGGATTATTTAACAATTTACCTCGGATTTATTATCACTATATATAGGTAGGAATTATTTTGTTTAATCATATAACCCCGAGCAAAGCGGTAACGCCACTGATGTGCAGATGGGGGCTACATAAAAGTAAAAAGATTACATAGGAGGAGAGTAAAGAGAAAGACGAACCAGTTAGAAAAGAGCAAGAGAAGGATGGGAATACAGGTGTGATGACATTTGCAAAGGTGGAGAGAAAGGAAAAGATATACAGGGTGGTGAAGAAAGAACTAGAGTCAAGTGGTTAAGAGATGAGTATTGAAATTGCATTTAAATTCCTGGAGGTTGTAGCCGTCAGGAAAGCAAGAACATGGAACGAGTTCCACAGGCGGGAAGTGCGAGAAAAGAAGCTGGTGGAGTAGAATTGTCGTCTGCATTTGGTTGATCTAACTGTGAGTAGGTGAGACCCAGTTGCCAATCTGGTTGCACGAGTAAACACCTCTGTTGCAGAGGCTCCAGTGACTTAATTTTGTTGGAACAGAAGCCATGAAAGTATTTATAGAACAAACAGAGGGAAGCCACATCCCGTCGGTAGGGAAGTGGCTGGAGTCGAGCCGCCAAATCGGTACCTATCACATAACTGATTCTCCTTTGGAACTTGTCAAGAACACTGAGATGAACAGCAGGGGCGCCTGACCACATATGACAGCAGTATTCCATGCACGGACGAATGGTTGATTTGTATATATGCAGGATGGATTCAGGTGGAAAAAAAACATCCTGGCCCGATACATGATTAAAAACGGCTTGTCCACAAGTGCGTCTTATATGTAGATATAATATGCCGGTTAATAAAATTTTAAGAATAAAAAAACAACAAAATGATTACAATATTGGCAATATACTTTTAGCAGCTTCATTTAACAGCCGACAAGAAAGACGCAGATCGGAGTTGAAGTATATATTTAAAATAAAATGAATCACACATTGAAGAATTAAACCGGGATTTGAGCTTATCCAGAGATTATAAATTCCTCAGAGACCCCTCTAACCAACAACAGCAACATTCCTCGCAAGAGTGAGTCCCACTTTGCTTATTCCTATTCTCGTTTAAAAAGGCACAGGCGTGTCTTAAAATACTGACTTTGTCTTCGTGCGTTCTTAACCCTTTAAATTATAACCCCAATGATAGCATCACCGGTACGGAACTCCTTAAGCCTTTACCCAGCATGTGTCTCTCTTAAACTATTAATATTCGAACATGTGTTTAGAGTAGCTACTTGTCGTGGAGCAGTAAATATTAGTTTCAAACGAGCTATCGGGGAACCGAATTCGAATTCCAGTTGAATTCCTTTCATTCACTTACGCGCAAATACCCTTGAAGAAGGTATTAATATGTCTCTTCCCTCCAGTTATGGGTTAAATAACAAGACAGATTGGCTTCTATAGTCTTGGCTGGCAACCAGTCTACTTCAAAAAGCAAATGGCAACCTAGTGTCAGTCATGTCTCGAAAGAGACATGATCGCCCAAAGCGTGTATCACATATGGCACTTAATTGACTGACTGAATATAATAGTTGAAAACATGATTAAGGCTTCTACTGGGCATAAAGTGGGGGATCAGTTTTATATTGTTATGAAGTAATAAACTGATCCCCCACTCATTACTACTTAATAATGTAATACATCTCTTCTACCTCTAGCTATGAATCAAATAACAGGACAGATTGGGTTCTATAGTCTTGGCTGGCAACCAGTCTACCGCAGAAAGCAATGGCAACCTACTGCGAGATAATCTTCTGCCCAGTCAGTCATGTCTCGAAAGAGACATGATCGCCTAAACGTGTATCACGTATGGCACTTAACTGACTGATAGTGTCACAGTTTGGGCTTTCAATAAACCTGCTGATGAACAGGAATTTGTCTTCGGAATTTTGATTGCCATAAGGCGTTTATCTTGCAGGCCGAGATAAATACGCCTGCATGGTAGATGCTTGTTGGCAGATAGTAAAATAGATATATATAATTGAATGTTCACTTAAGCTTACATAGATTTTCGTGGAGATTATGGCTATTCATCAGGAGGTCTGATTGTAAATGTGGGTGTAATCTCTACGAAACTAGTAGGGATAAGATAAGTGAACACTAAATTTTATTTATTGTTGTTATCCATTGAGATAGAACACGATAAAAAATGCTTGCCTTAAAAACATTATCTTCCAGAAATACTCTGGTTGACAGCGTTATTTGGCGGGTGGAAATATCGGTCTGCCAAATTCAATATTTGTTATTTCATGGAGATATGTAAGCATGAAAAGAATTGGAGTAGATAGTCTATCGCTCGGTTCACACTATACCCAAGTCTATTGAACAGGTGAAGAGGCTCATCGCTTGTTCCCTGTTTAGGATGTGGTTTCCGGCTTTCTCTTTTCCAATCTTTTCACTCCTTTTCCTTTTTTTTTCAATTGAAGTAGATAGACTAAACTATCGCCCGGTTCACACTCCACCCAAGTCTATTGAACAGGTGAAGAGGCTCATCCCTTGTTCCCTGTTTAGGATGTGGTTTCCGGCTTTCTCTTTTCCAATCTTTTCACTCCTTTTCCTTTTTTTTTCAATTGAAGTAGATAGACTAAACTATCGCCCGGTTCACACTCCACCCACGTCTATTGAACAGGTGAAGAGGCTCATCCCTTGTTCCCTGTTTAGGATGTGGTTTCCGGCTTTCTCTTTTCCAATATTTTCACTCCTTTTCCTTTTTTTTTCAATTGAAGTAGATAGTCTAAACTATCGCCCGGTTCACACTCCACCCACGTCTATTGAACAGGTGAAGAGGCTCATCCCTTGTTCCCTGTTTAGGATGTGGTTTCCGGCTTTCTCTTTTCCAATCTTTTCACTCCTTTTCCTTTTTTTTTTCAATTGAAGTAGATAGACTAAACTATCGCCCGGTTCACACTCCATCTACGTCTATTGAACAGGTGAAGAGGCTCATCCCTTGTTCCCTGTTTAGGATGTGGTTTCCGGCTTTCTCTTTTCCAATCTTTTCACTCCTTTTCCTTTTTTTTTCAATTGAAGTAGATAGTCTAAACTATCGCCCGGTTCACACTCCACCCACATCTATTGAACAGGTGAAGAGGCTCATCCCTTGTTCCCTGTTTAGGATGTGGTTTCCGGCTTTCTCTTTTCCAATCTTTTCACTCCTTTTCCTTTTTTTTTCAATTGAAATAGATAGTCTAAACTATCGCCCGGTTCACACTCCACCCACATCTATTGAACAGGTGAAGAGGCTCATCCCTTGTTCCCTGTTTAGGATGTGGTTTCCGGCTTTCTCTTTTCCAATCTTTTCACTCCTTTTCCTTTTTTTTTCAATTGAAGTAGATAGACTAAACTATTGCCCGGTTCACACTCCATCTACGTCTATTGAACAGGTGAAGAGGCTCATCCCTTGTTCCCTGTTTAGGATGTGGTTTCCGGCTTTCTCTTTTCCAATCTTTTCACTCCTTTTCCTTTTTTTTTCAATTGAAATAGATAGTCTAAACTATCGCCCGGTTCACACTCCACCCACATCTATTGAACAGGTGAAGAGGCTCATCCCTTGTTCCCTGTTTAGGATGTGGTTTCCGGCTTTCTCTTTTCCAATCTTTTCACTCTTTTTCCTTTTTTTTTTCAATTGAAGTAGATAGTCTAAACTATCGCCCGGTTCACACTCCACCCACGTCTATTGAACAGGTGAAGAGGCTCATCCCTTGTTCCCTGTTTAGGATGTGGTTTCCGGCTTTCTCTTTTCCAATCTTTTCACTCCTTTTCCTTTTTTTTTCAATTGAAGTAGATAGACTAAACTATCGCCCGGTTCACACTCCACCCACGTCTATTGAACAGGTGAAGAGGCTCATCCCTTGTTCCCTGTTTAGGATGTGGTTTCCAGCTTTCTCTTTTCCAATCTTTTCACTCCTTTTTCTTTTTTTCTTTTCAATTGGAGTAGATAGACTAAACTATCGCCCGGTTCACACTCCATCTACGTCTATTGAACAGGTGAAGAGGCTCATCCCTTGTTCCCTGTTTAGGATGTGGTTTCCGGCTTTCTCTTTTCCAATCTTTTCACTCTTTTTCCTTTTTTTTTTCAATTGGAGTTGATAGACTAAACTATCGCCCGGTTCACACTCCATCTACGTCTATTGAACAGGTGAAGAGGCTCATCCCTTGTTCCCTGTTTAGGATGTGGTTTCCGGCTTTCTCTTTTCCAATCTTTTCACTTTTCTTTTTTTTTTTCAATTGGTGTAGATAGATCTATCTATCGCCCGGTTCACACTCCACCCACGTCTATTGAACAGGTAAAGAGACTCATTCCTTGTTCCCTGTTTAGGATGTGGTTTTCGGCTTTCTCTTTTCTAATCTTTTCACTCTTACGTAGCCCCCTGCACATCAGTGGCGTTACCGCCTTGCTCGGGGTGATATGATAAAAAAAAAATTATATTAAACCTGGAAAAGTAAAGGACAAGTTATTAAACTTGGAAAAGTAAAGGACAAGATATTACTTAAAATATTGCATTAAAATTTTATTTTTTTCTTCAATATTTTAAGTAAGAAATTTCTTATATTTTCCTTCACTAGAATATCTTGTCCTTTACTTTTCCAGGTTTAATATCTTGTCCTTTACTTTTCCAGGTTTAATATCTTGTCCTTTACTTTTCCAGGTTTAATATCTTGTCCTTTACTTTTCCAGGTTTAATATCTTGTCCTTTACTTTTCCAGGTTTAATATCTTGTCCTTTACTTTTCCAGGTTTAATATCTTGTCCTTTACTTTTCCAGGTTTAATATCTTGTCCTTTACTTTTCCAGGTTTAATATCTTGTCCTTTACTTTTCCAGGTTTAATATCTTGTCCTTTACTTTTCCAGGTTTAATATCTTGTCCTTTACTTTTCCAGGTTTAATATCTTGTCCTTTACTTTTCCAGGTTTAATATCTTGTCCTTTACTTTTCCAGGTTTAATATCTTGTCCTTTACTTTTCCAGGTTTAATATAATCTTAAGAATCTTATTTTTCATGCGCGCATTTTTCCATGTAATCCATGATATTTCCTGGCATTGCTAGGAATTTAATATAAATTTAATGCTAAAAAATTGCATTAAAAATATTAAAAAGAAATATATATATATATATATAAGCAATTCATTAAATATTTATATATATAATTCATTAAATTCATATATTCATTATATATATATATATATATATATATATTCATATATTCATTATATATATATATTCATATATTCATATTATGTATATATATTCATATATTCATTATATATATATATATATATATTCATATTATGTATATATATTCATATATTCATTATATATATATATATATATTCATATATTCATTATATATATATATATATATATTCATATATTCATTATATATATATATATCATTATATTCATTAAATATATATATATATCATTAAATTCATTTTTAAATTCATTTTTAATTGCATTAAAAATATTAAAAAGAAATATATATATATAAGCAATTCATTAATATTTATATATATAATTCATTAAATTCATATATTCATTATATATATATATATATATATATCATATATTCATTATATATATATATTCATATATTCATATTATGTATATATATTCATATATTCATATTATGTATATATATTCATATTATGTATATATATTCATTATATATATATATATTATATTATATATATATATCATTAAATTCATTTTTAATTGAATTAAAAATATTAAAAAGAAATATATATATATAAGCAATTCATTAAATATTTATATATATAAGCAATTCATTAAAAAACAATAAGAAAACTGATTATTTATAATTAATTCTTCTAATCAATTCTGATAAAACGATAAGTGATAAGCACAGTTTGATTGACAAAAATGATAAAAGATATTATCAGAATTTAAATGTTGAAAACCGCATGCAAAAATATTAAACAGAAAAAGTTATAAAGAATAAAATTTATTATTAGAAGCGTTAGTCACTCACTTATGGACTTATGTAGTTAGTCTCCCTTTTTGGACTTCACATATTTTGATGTAACTTTTTTTCTATATGTAGCTCTGGAAACTGTTTGAAATTTGGTTGAAAACTGAATTAGTGGTGAAGCTTGAAAGTTGACTAGATACACTCAATGTCGGACTTATATATATTCAACTACTGCCGTGGTTGAACAATTGTTATATATAAGAGATTTCGGAAACGTTCTCGGCCAGACCACAAATGGGATGACCTAGAATCATGAACATTATATTCAACCTGTGCATTTTGCAGTTAAACACATATTGCAAATCCTTTTTTTCTTTTTAAATGCTTTTAATCCTACCAAAAGATTTATTTAATCATTGAAATTCTGCTCAATTGCTGCTATCACTGGCGAATTTTTTGAAACGTTTCTTTTTTTTCAGACTTCTTTTAAAATCATTTTAATTGTCAAAGAGTGCAAGATTTTGGTGTGTAGGGTTAATGGCCGATATGCACGCAAACCCCAAATTCTTCGAAACATCTATCGCATTTCCAATCCTGTCAGCTGGGGCATTGTCCTGTAAAGAATTTTTCTGGTCCATTTTTCTTCCAATGCCTCTTTTAATCGGTACAGGATGACGTTCTTTTTCAGTATTTACTGTTTTGCCCAGAAGATAGGCAATCAGTAAAACATGTTCCTAATCCAATCCTCTCTCTCAAAAAAAAAAAAAAAAATCTGAACAGAAAAAAAGTGGGTATAACTTTTCTTGAAATGCTTAGACCGTTGCTTCTCAACCAGGCTCCACATGAACCCCTGGGGAAGCCCTGGCAACATTGCGGGTAATACACACACAAAAATAAAGAATTTGGTTTCCACAGTGATATTTTAGTGGTCCATAAAGCAATTCTATTTTTTAACAATTGCTTTTAGTGGAAATGAAATTTCTACAATAATTTACACTATATTAGTGGGAGATCAGTTTATTACTTCACGACAATATAAAATCATTCCCCCACTTTATGCCTAGTAGAGGCCTTAATCATATTTTCAACTCTTATATTCAGTCAGCCATTTAAGTGTCATACTTGATACTCGCTTTGGCGATCATGTCTCGAAAGAGATATGACTGACCGAGAAAAAACTTTTCTCCGCAATAGGTTGCCATTTCTATCTACAGTCGACTGGTTGCCAGCCAAGTCTATAGAACCCAATCTGTCCTATTATTTGACTCATAGCTAGAGAGGGAGGAGACGTATTATATTATTAAGTAGTTATTAGTGAGGTATCAGTTTATTACTTCATAACAATATGAAACTGATCCCCCGCTATATGCCCAGGAGAAGTTTTAATCCTATTTTCAACTATTATATTCAGTCAGTTAAGTGCCATACGTGATACACGCTTTGGGCGATCATGTCTCGAAAGAGACATGACTGACTGGGGAGAAGATTATCCCGCAGTAGGTTGCCATTACTTTCTGCGGTAGAATGGTTGCAAACCAAGGCTATGGAACTCTATCTGTCCTGCTATTTAACCCATAGCTTGAGGGAGAAGCGGCAGATTAATACCTTTCTCAGGGGTATTTACGTTTAAGTAAATGCAATGAATTTAAATAGAATTCGAACTTCGGCTCTCTGATTTCTCGTTAAGAGCCGATATCCACTGCACCACATTTACATTTACCAATCGCACCTAATATATATATATATATATATATATATATATATATATATATATATTAGCGGTATAGCCCGTCGTTGCTCGGGTGTAATGAAAGCTTTAAAACTAATCCATGGTCCTGGAGATTCATACTCTTTAGACGTTCGCACGAAAAACGTAGGTTGTTCAAAGATTTATCTCAAAGCCGTAGAACTTACTAAAAGAAATGGATGTAAGTCAAATTTTGTTTTCCGTTATGTCATATAAGTTTTCCGTCGCAAACTGAATTTTGAGGGCTAACTAAGTCCTCTGAGTAAATGCTATCATGGCTGAGACTAAGAACTACAATTATACTTAGAGCAAAATCCGAAGCAAAAACAAAAATAAAAGGGCTGAAAACCTGATTTTGATCAGAACCAATAGGATATGGAGGTATCGAAGTCAAATAAGTCATCCAAGGATAAACTAACCTAAGTCCATAGAAGACTTATCGTACCCATTGGTAGTAAAATTGGAGAAAATAACTCAATTGATTTTGGATCAGATTCGATAGAATATCGGAGGTATCGATTTCCGATATCGTGTAAAATAAGTGTGTCTGAGAAGATCTACTAATGTTTGAGATTAAAACTTTTTTTTACCAAGATAGAGCTAAAACGAAGCTACTCTCAATTAACCATCATCGACAACCTCACCTACCTCCCATTAGCATGGACCAGGCTTGCCTCGCAGAGAGTAAACACTACGCCTCCTTGGTCTCACACTTTCAGCGGACCTCAAATGGAATGACTATATCGAATCCATTGCTAAATCCGCTGCTATGAAAATCGGTTCTCTGTGTAGGGCCCGGAAGTTTTTTCCGTCTAAATCTATCCTGCACATTTACAAATCTACCATCCGCCCGTGCATTGAATACTGCTGCCATATCTAGTCGGGTGCCCCTGCTGTTCTCCTCGGGCTTCTCGATAAGGTTCAGAGGAGGGTCTGTAATGTGATAGATACCGACTTGGCAGACCGCCTGCAGTCTCTCTCCCACCGGCGAGACGTGGCTTCCCTGTGTCTCTTCTATAAATACTTTCACGGCTTCTGCTCCGATGAACTTAGATCACTGGTGACCCCTAAATACGAATTTGCACGAGATACTAGATTAGCAACTAGATCCCACCCTTTTACAGTGAAACCGATAAAATGCAGCCGTAACATCTACTCCAACAGTTTCTTTCCTCGCACTTCCCGACTGTGGAATTCTCTTCCAAACGATTGCTTCCCCGACGGCTACAATTTCCAGGAGTTTAAATGTAAGGTCAATAGACACCGCCTAACACACTAACCTGCTCCCATTCTATCAAGCACTCTTCCCATCTGCCTAACCCTCATCCCCGCTATCCTTACTCATCTGTCACCTTCCTCCTGACATTCCCTATGTCTAACCACTCCTTCTCTTTACCTTCCCCTATGTAGCCCCATGCGCAATAGTGGCAGTGGAATGCCTTGCTTGGAGTGAGATGATTAAAAAAAAAACATGCATTATTTTTTAAGATCCTCGGTATCCTTACTCATCTGTCACCTTCCTCCTGACATTCCCTATGTCTAACCACTCCTTCTCTTTACCTTCCCCTATGTAGCCCCATGCGCAATAGTGGCAGTGGAATGCCTTGCTTGGGGTGAGATGATTAAAAAAAAAAAAAGAGCAAATTCTGCAGCAAGAACTACGATAAAATGGCTGAAACCCTGATCTTGATCAGGCTTGATTGGATATTGGGGTATTGATTTCCGATATCGGGGGGAAATCGGAAAAAATAAGTAGCCCGAAAGCCTAAAAAATATTTGTGTGAAATTTGGTGAGAATCGGATAAAAATTGTGGATTTGTATAAAAGACATACAGACAGATAAACAGACACACACAAGTTGAGTGTAACAGGCTGTAATCTCCCAGTATTTGCATCAGATAATCATCAACTGAATTTATCAATATTTTGATTCTTTATAATTTAGCATGTGAGCTCATATTCCCTTATTTGTTGAAGTGTAGATTGTACATGTCATAAAATCTGTTAACGTACTGAAGTAACTCTTATTTTCGGAGGCTTTTGATTGATGAATCATCGAGGGAAGAAATGGTTTGCGTATGTCGAGATCGGAAGGGCGCATGGAATAAGCTTGACTTATTGTTTAAAATTTTTCGCAGGGTTTCATTTTTTGATAAACCCAAATCATGCAATGATTGCAATTAATGTAAGGAACCTATCAAAGTAAAACAGGATTCTCGAAGGAATTTCATGCAAAATTTGGTAATGTTTCATCAGAATCAAAATGTCGGTTTTATGAAGAGAGAGCTTAAGGTTGGATTTTGTGAAGGATTCTAGTGGGAAAGCAATTAAAAATATTGACAGTATTTTGGTTTGGTGGTGTTTGCGAAAATAAATAAATAAAGATCTCACTTGCCTTTCAAACCAAATAAGTGTTTTCTGTCCTGGCTTTTTGCGATGAAATTTAGTTTTTCTTAAGTATAAAAAACCAAAAAAACAAATTTCCTAATGCCTGTTTCAATCTAAGATTCATGGATGTCTGTGTGCGTGTGTCACTGCTTATCAATTAGACGGAACGTGATAAGGTATTTTTGATGGGGCCACGTGCAAAAAATGCATAAAGCAACCAATAACAGCAGACATTAGGAATGCCGTAACATTTCTCTTTAAGTGCAGTCTGGGGATGGTGTTGGAGGGACAGATCCCCAGTGCCTAAGCAAATTAGTTTGAATCTCTTACCTGAGGCGTGCACCTAAACTCGCGTCGACAGGATTATTTAGTATGCTATGGTAAGAATGTATATTTTAATGTCGATAGACGCGTAGTGTGGATATAGGTATATATATAAAACTGGAAGCATCTAGGATATTGTATTTACCTGTAAATATGTTTATTCGTTCTCTACTTTACATTTTATTGGGTGTTTTTATACTTTTTTTTAACTTTGTTTTTCTTTTTATTGCTTATTCTTTCCTATTTATTTTTCCTTATTATTTACATTCTTCTCGTCTTTTTTTATTCTTTACAACCCTTCTTTTTTTTCTTATTTTTCGTTAATTCTTTTTTTTCTTTCCTTTTTTCTTTATAAGTCCCGACGATTTTCCCCTTCAAATTTATCCAAAATAGCATTACCTCTGTGCAAATGTATATGCTGAACTCAAATCAACTGTTAGTTATTGAAGAAACTTACCTTTTTTATCTAAATGTCCATAAAAAACAAACTATATCTTGCACTTTTTCTCTCCCGTAACTCTCACGAAGTCATGTAATTAACTGCAGAATGACGGACTGCGCATTTGAACGAATTTTGGCAGATTTTTGGTCGATTTTTCCTCATTTACTGATACTTCCGGCGATGTACTTCCGGAAATTAAAATAATGCACTATTGTATTTCTACGCTTGTTACTCTCATAACAGGAAGTACATCGCCGGAAGTTTCAGAAAAGGCAGAAAATCGGCCAAAATTCGACAAAAAATTCTGCCTACGTAGAACGTCATTCTGCAGTTAATTACATGACTTCGTGAGAGTTACGGGAGAGAAAAAGTGCAAGATAAAGTTTTTTTTTTAAGGACTTTCAAAGCAAAAAACGTAAATTTCTTCAATAACTAATTGTTGATTTGAGTTCAGCATATACATTTGCACAGAAATAATGCTATTTTGGATAAATTTGCAGGGGGAAAAGCCGTCGGCACATAAAACGAACATTTACCCATTTTTCTTCTTTATTTTTCAATTGTTTACTTTCTTTCTTCCATATCTTTCTTTTTATTCTTTATTCGTTCCTTCTTTTTTTTATCGTTATTTTTCTTTTCTTTTTTTTCGTCGTTTTTCTTATTCTCTACATTATTTTTTTTTCTTTTATAGTCTCTTCCTTTTTACTTATCGATTTTTCTCTTTATTACTGTTTTTTTCTTCTTTATTCATTCTTACGTTTTTTCATCACTTCTTTTCTTCAATTTCGTTTTCCTCTGTTTTATTCTTCCTTTCTTTTTCCTTTCTTTTTTCTTATTATTTTTTCATTTCTTCTTTTCTATACTCTTCTTACTTTTTCCTTCTTTTATTTCAATTTCTTCTTCCTCATTCTTTACTTTCTTTCTTTTCTTTTTTTTCACTATTTTTCTACTTACTTTTTTCTTTTTAATTTTCATTTCTTTTTTTTACGTTTGATTTTTATTTTTATATTCATTCTTTATTTAATTTTATTCTTTATATTTTATCTCCTTTTCGTCCTTTTAATTTTTTTCTTCGGACTTTTTTCTTTTTCGTTCATTTTTTTACCACTTTTCAGTTTTCCTTCTTTTATATTCTTCATGTGTTTTTTCTTCACTTTCTTATTCTTTTTTATCTTCTTTTTTATGTTTATTTTTTCAATTTTTTTCTTTAAATTTCTCTTTTCTTGTTTTTCTTCATTTTCTTCTTTCATCATTATTTTCTTATTATTCTTCCCTATTCTCTTTTTCTTCTTCTTTATCTTCACTTTTTCATTTTCATTTCTTCATTTTTGCCTTTTCTTTGTTTTATCATTTATTTTTATTTGTTTATTTTATATTCTTCATATCATTTTCTTCACTTTCTTATTTTTTGTTTTATTTTTTTATGTTTAGTTTTTCAATTTTTTCCTTTAAATTTATGTTTTCTTCTTTTTTTCTTCATTCTTCATTTTTTTTTCTCCTTTCATCATTATTTTCCTATTATTCTTCCCTATTCTCTTTTACTTCTTCTTTATCTTCACTTTTTCCTTTTTACTCCGTCATTTTTGCTTTTTTATTGTTTTGTCATTTTTTTTCCTTTTATTTTTCGCTCTCATTCACAGTTTTTATTCTTCTTTCTACACGTCACCTTCGTTTTTCTTCTTTCTTCTGACAGCACCTAGTGCTACACCACCTCCCACCCACCCCATATTGCTCTTTATTCATTCGTTCGCTTCTCCTCTGCAATGTCTTATTCTGAAAGAATGAAACAGGAAATTGCTTCTCGGAATTTCTTCAGAGATTTTCCGCTCACATCGCTTAGTCACGCCTGGTCAGACTGTGTGTTGAGCAGTCGCTCCTTCTCCCCGCACCAGGCACTTGTGAGCATTTCTGGTAAAATAAGATACTTGCACGAAACGACCGGTACTGAATAGAAGAGAAAAAAAGAGAAAGAAAGAGAGGAAGGAGAATGAAAAGAGAGTGAGAAAAAACGAGAGAGAGAGAGGGGGGGAAGAGAAAGAGAGTGAAATGAGAGGAATGGCTATTATCTAAACTTAGTTTAATCAAGATACGTGGTTAATATCAACCGCTATGGGAGCAGAAAGTACAGTTAATCGAGTTCAACACCCCCTTTTTTAAAATCGTATCACCCCGAGCAAAGCGGTAACGTCACTGATGTGCAGGGGGCTACATAATAGGGAAAAGATTGGAAAAGAGAAAGCCGGAAACCACATCCTAAACAGGAAACAAGGGATGAGCCTCTTAACCTGTTCAATAGATGTGGGTGGAGTGTGAACCGGGTGATAGATATATATATCTACTCCAATTGGAAAAAAAAAACAACAAAAAACAAACAAACAAACAAAAAAACAAAGCGGGAAGATTGGAGAAAAGAAAGCCGAAACCACATCCTAAACAGGGAACAAGGGATGAGCCTCATAACCTGTTCAATAGACGTGGGTGGAGTGTGAACCGGGCGATAGATAGATCTATCTACTCCAATTGAAAAAAAAAACAACAAAAAACAAAAAAAAAAACCAAAGTGGGAAGATTGGAGAAGAGAAAGCCGGAAACCTCATCCTAAACAGGGAACAAGGGATTTTAAGGAAGGCATGAATCCATGTCGTCTCCTATGAGCTATGGGTTAAATAGCAGTGTAGATTTCTTTTATAAAGAGGGTAACTAGTCTAAGAGAATTTCAATCTGTAGATAAGTTAACAGGAATCTGCTATCTTTTCCCAGAATGTCATGCGAATTCTCAGATAAGTAAAAAAAATCAGTGGAGAACTCAGTCAGACAACCAGTGAGTCTCGACTACCTATGAAATACGTTAAAAAAAATCTTGCTTCTTCCTGGGGATTGAAAACGAGGCTCGAGAAGCTAAAGAGCCTTAGAAACTTCCTAAAACCTTAGAAATATTGGCATCGACTGCGAGTTATGAATAAAAAACAGAAAGAATGCTAACCCTCATTTCGCCTTCTCCGGCTAAAATTTTTCGCAAATCGGGGAGGCGAGTTCGAATTTCAGTTGAATTCCTTGCATTCACTTGCGCAACACCCTTGGGAAAAGTATAAATCTGTCTCTTCCCTCTAGTTATGGGTTAAATAATAGAACAGATTTGATTCTATAGCCTTCGTCAGAAACCAGTCTACCGAGAGAAAGCAATGGCAACCTAGTGAGGGATAATCTTTTAACAGTCAGTAATGTCTATTTCGAGACATGATCACCCAAGCGTGTACCACATATGGCACTTAACTGACTGACTGAATATAATAGTTGAAAACATGATTAAGGCTTCTACTGGTCATAAAGGGATCGGTTTTCTATTGTTAAGAAGTAATAAACTGATCCCCCACTAATCACTACTTAATAATATAATACATCTCTTCCCCCTCTAGCTATGAGTCAAATAACAAAACATTGGGTTCTATAGCCTTGCCTGGCCACCAGTCTACCGCAGGAAGCAATGGCAACTTACTGCGGGATAATCTTCTGCCCAGTCAGTCATGTCTCTTTCGAGACATGATCGCCCATAGCATGTATCATGTATGGCACTTAAATGCCTGATATATATATATATATATATATATATATTTTACGGAATTTAACGAAATTTAACGAAACTTGGTTATAAGCAACCGACAATTTGTAATGAATTATTTTGAACATTATTTTACCGATACTCGTATTTAAGTCTGATCAAGAGGCTATTCATGGTCGAGTGGTTAAGACAGTACCAGATCAAATGGTAGATTCCCCTATGTAAATAGGGGTCGCAGGTTCGAATCCTACTGGATAGCACACATTTTCTTCATAAAAATTTATCGTGAAATAATCAGGCCGGTAGATATAAATATAAAATACTGTTTAATTTAATTAAAAACAGAATATCTACTTAAATACGAGTATCGGTAAAAATAATGTTCAAAATAATTCATTACAAATTGTTGGTTGCTTATAACCAAGTTTCGTTAAATTTCGTTAAATTCCGTAAGATGTTTACATTTGTTTGACATTACGATACATTACAGAGCAGATATGGTTTGTTTACGATAGATCGAAAATTGTGTTATATAAGCATGATAAAAACCTCGTTTGATCAAGAGGCTATTCATGGTCGAGTGGTTAAGACAGTGGTTTCGAGACATGGCTGACTGGACAGAAAATTATCCCGCAGTAGATTGCTTTTACTTTCTACGGTAGATTGGTTACCAGCCAAAGCTATAGAACCCAATCTTTCCTGTTATTTGATTCATAGCTAGATGAGGAAGTGATGTATTAAATTATTAAGTAGTAATTAGTGGGGGATCAGTTTATTACTTCATAACAATATAAAACGGATCCTCCAATTTATGCCCAGTAGAAGCCTTAATCATGTTTTCAACTATTCACTCAGTCGGTTAAGTGCTATACGTGATATACGCTTTGGGCGATCATGTTTCTTTCGAGATATGACTGACTGGGCAGAAGATTATCCCGCAGTAGGTTGCCATTACATTCTACGGTAGACTGGTTGCCAGCCAAGGCTATAGAACCCAATCTGTACTGTTATTTAACCCACAACTAGAGGGAAGAAACGGATTAATACCTTTCCCAAGAGTATTTGCGCGTAAGTTAATGCGAGGAATTCAACTTAAATTCGAACTCGGCTCCCCGATTTGTCGTTCCGAGTCGATATCCACTACACCACAGTGCACCCACCACCACAAATGAACTCGAAAGACGTAGAAAAAGGAAACGAAGGCATATTTTAACGGCAGAGAAGAAGAGAAGGCAGAATCTGTTATAGAAATATTTGCTAAACAACGAATAAGCGAAATGTTTTCGAAACAGGAACAGAAGTTTTAATCTTTTACGGTTGCTGGTCTGCGAGAGCTTCTTGTTTTGCGGGGAACATTCGATCATGATTTGATTCCGCTGTTTTTCTTTCAAAAATTCCCCCACCTTTTTCATTTTTTTTTTTTCATTTTTATTTTTATTTTTTTGTTGACAACATTTTTTTTTTTTAAGAAAAAAAAAATTTAATCATCAGTTTTTTTGTTTTTTTTTTTTCTGAGACATTTTCTCAACGGGGACTTAGTCATCAGCGAGTGAAACTCGATTCAAGGTGCCCGCTTATTCATTCAGCCGCTAGTGGAATCTGTTTAATTCCATTAAACGCTCTATCTATCCATCTGTTGTTCACTAAGCCTGACTTAGTTTTGGCAAAAGGTCACAAGTATGGAGCTCCCATAGGATATTTTTTCCCGTTCCATCAAAAGGATTTGGCAACATTTAACAGTTGAGTAATTATTTTTAATCATTTCTAGGTCGTTTTATCCCAAGAAAGGCAATAAAGCCACTGAGATGCAAGAGGTTACAGAGTGTGAAAAAATATGATGTAAAGAAAAGACCATTAATGAGAGGGGGATAAAAATTTCAGAGTTGCATTATAGTAATGTGATATAAAAATTTACATCATTTACAATCTTCGGACTGTTGTCCTCATCTTGTTGACACGTTTACGACGTTTCGGCCGTTGTACGCTTCGGCCTTCTTCAGTTATAGGAATTATGAACCGAACAATTTATTTAACTATACTTCTGAGATGAGGTACTATTTACATTATATTATTTACATTTTTTGGACTGTTTTCCACAAATTTATTGGCAGGCGGACGACGTTTCTGTCGTTGTACACTACAGCCTTCTTCAGGTTCTAGGAGTTTTGAACCGAAGCTTTTATTTGTCTATACTTATATTTTTTACAATATTCAAATTGTTGACCTCATCTTTATTGCGATATTTACGACGTTTTGGTCGTTGTACGCTCCGGATTTCTTTAGGTAGTAGGGATTTTGAACTGAACGCTTTATTTCGATTACTGGGATATATAATTCTCATTCTATGTGTGATGCCACTTCTTGGCCGTTCAGTGATCAAAATAAAGGGTTCAATCAAAAATGCCTAGCAACTAAAGAAGACGTGAAGACGCAAAGATGCAAAGAAATTGTGAGATAAAAGTTGCAACAAAAACTGAACTTGAGTTATAAGTAGTATCTAGTAGTCAAAGTATCTAGGAGTCAAATTTTTCTACTCTGGTGAACTTAGCTCACTAGTGCCCCCTATATATGAATTTACTCGAGCCACAAAATTAGCAACTAGGTCCCAACCTTTTCCCTGTAAAACCAATAAACTGTCAACGCAAATTCTACTCCCTCAGCTTCTTTTCTCGCACTTTCCGCATGTGGAATTCCCTTCCGTTTACTTGCTTCCTCGACAGCTAAAATCCCCAAGAATTCAAATTTAAAGTCAAGTGGCATCTCCTGTCTCACTAACTTGCATCCTCTCTCTCATTCTCCTTTTTCTGTCCACCTCACTATCATCAGTATCCTCATCCTTCTCTTACACACTTCCTGACATCCCCTGTAAACTGTCAATCTTTCTTATAACATTCCTCCTATGTAATCCCCAGCACAACAGTGGCAGTAAAATGCCTTGCTTGGGGTGACACGATTATAAAAAAAAACACGATAAATGACAGGGAAGTAAATAATAGTCCCCAACACAAAGCGATTTCATAATGACTATGAATACCGGAAGTACTCAATAGACATTTGCTGCCCAAATACAAACAATATATATATATATATATATATATATATATATATATATATATATAGTTCCTTTAAATAATGTATTGAGTTATCTCTGAATCTTTAACCTATGTTTGCATTCTAATCTGTTAATAATTTATTTTAGTCTATTTAGAATTTGTTTAAGTTGCTCAGAGTTGGTAGTTCTTTTTAATATGTTACTTGCAGTATAGCCCGGCGTTGCTCGGGTGTAATGAAAGCTTTAAAACTAATCCATGGTTCTGGAGCTCAGACTCTTTGGACGTTGGCACGAAAAACTAAAAAGCAATAGTTGTTTCCAGTTAAAGCGAAACCGTAGATTGAATGAAAAATGAATGGATGTAAGTCAAATTTTGATTTCCTGGTATCGATATCAAATAAGTTTTTTTCGTCGTAAACTGAATTTTGAAGGCTAAATAAGTCCTCTGAGTAAATGGTATTATGGCTGAGACTAAGAACTACAAATATACCTACTTAGAGCCAAACCCGGAGCAAAAACTAAAACAAAAGGGCTGAAAAAAAAATACAGACATACAGACAGATAAACATGTTGCCTTTTATATATATATATATATATATATATATATATAATCGATTTTCTGCACTATTGTAAGAAGTGCAACCTTGAAACTTCTGAATATCGTTTCTTATGTCTTTGTCTATGAGTGTATCAAATTTGATTAAAATTAAACCACTCCTTCTATAACCCGATTTTTTCGATTATCGATATTTATCGGGGGTGCCTCGACACAAAACCTAGCTAAAAAGACTCGCAGACGCTTATAGTATAACTCTGTAAATTTTCAAGAAAATCGGTTCAACCGTTTCGGAGTCTACAGGTAACGGACACACACACAGACACACACACAGACAAAGATCTATTTATAAATAAGTTTAGATAGATTTAGATATATTTCTTGTTACCGTTTGTTGAGAGTATGGACGGATTTTATTAAAAATAAGCAAACATATTGTTTGCAATTTATTTAATCTGACATGTTTAATAGAAACTTTGCTGCCTAAATACACAAATTTTAAATTATATAATCCAGCAGCTCATCATAACACCATCACCTGGCAATTTAAACGTAGCCTTGTGAAAAGGCAGATTAAAGTAACTAATGATAACCCAATAACTCTCAAAAAACGGAAACCAGAAGTACAACTACCAACTCTGAACAACTTAAACAAATTCTAAATAAACTAACAGAAATCATTAACAGATCGGAATGTAAACATAAGTTAAAAATTCAAAGAAAACTCAATATATATATATATATATATATATATATATATATATATATATATATAGCCTTGTGCAAATTAATTGAAACAACTACTTTAGTTTCCTTTCATTTACAATAAGGTCTGAAGTGACAGGGTGTAATCGATTTCTCTTTTTTTCCTCTGGTTAGATCATTTGTAGTGGTGTGCAGTAATATGAATCTATTTTCGGGGTGTAAGATGAAATTCGTTTGGCCTTGAATAATATTGCGTCATCCGTGATTGGATCAGATTTTTATCACGCCCAGACACTATTGTCTCGACTGTCGATTACTTGTCCTACGGCTATTGTCTAATCTAAGGAAGCGTACGAAAACTGCAACGCTGCACGAACACACTGGTAAGCCATACAAGAAGATCGCGGATATTATTAGTATCAGCCTTTAAACTGTCAGTCGTTTAATCAAGGCGAAGAAACCAACTTGATCCATCAGTCAAAAACGTCAAGGAAAACGAAGTCGGAAGAGAAAAACAATGCCAAAAGCTTAATAGCATTATCGTTGAAAGAGTAAAGAAAATCACAATATTGATACATGTTTTTTAATCCTTTCTGAGCTTTCGGCTTACATAAGCCGTTATCAAAGATGAAAATAGTGTTGGTTGTAACGGGCAGCTCGCGAACGAACGATAGTAATAGTCGTCCATTTTGTTTGTGTAGAGGATCGACAAAACTTTTCTCTCTCTCTTTCTCTCTCCCTCGATATATATATATATATATATATATATATATATATATATATATATATATATATATATTTGTTTAATACTTTTTTGGTCATATTAGTGTTAGACCAGTACACATTTGTATTAAAAAGTGTTCGATACAATTATATTGTAAAACTTTTGAATATTTTCAATTTTTAAACGAGTTATTTTGCTACCCAGGTTTCTACCATGAGTGCTGTCTTCAGGCGATCTTTAATAACTGATTTTACCGTTTACACTTTATATATATATATATATATATAAAAGGAAAAAGAGTTTGTCAGTTTAACTGAGCCGGTCCATGGCAACTTTCAAGCTAGTTTGATTTTTCTAATTTTAATATATATGTATATATATATATTCAGAGATAAGAGAGAGAGAGAGAGAAAGGGAGTGAGGGAGAGAAAGAGGGGAGGGACAGAGTGAGAGAGAGTGGGCGAAAGAGAGAGAGGATGAGAGAGAGGAAGTTAGAGTGTGTGAGAGCGAGAGAGAGAGTAAAAGAGAGGGAGAGAGAAAGGGAGTGAGAGTGAGAGAGAACAATGGTGGGGGAGAGAGAGAAAGAGGTCTCCGATTGACAGACAGACAGGCGCGAAGGGAAATGTTCGAACACATTTGCGGACACTTCCCACCCCATAAAAAAAAGTCCTGAGTTTCTAATTTGTTGGAAGTTCTTGAACCGCGTCAGGATTTCCGCCCTCCCCTAATCATACATTGCGTGTATAACTTCCCCTCGATCCCGACCTTGCAATTAATTCTGTTCTCTATAGCACAACCCATAACTTGCTCATCATCCCCTCGCCCACTTCCGGGATCATCTCCATCAACCCCCAAACCTTCAATAAGTTTTGATACTGTTAAAATCTCCCTGTTCACCTTCCTCTCCACCCAAGAACCTCGCGACCTCCATTTTAAATTCTGGTATCCGTTTAACCTAATTTTACGCCTATCGATGTTACCTAAATTGATCTTTGTACGGCACAAATTCACAATATCGAACTCAGTAATTACTTGAGAGACTACATTGTGCCATGGCGAGATAGCCTCATTGATATTTCATTATTAAGAGATTCGGCGATGATCGATATTATTCCGGGAATAATAGCTCATGGCAAGACTCTCTATTTCACCCAGAAAAACCAAAGTGTAGGGTACCCAGTGAGGACTGACTTCACTACAAAGTCTCTGCCACAGTAATGGCGTGATAGTTATAAACTATCAAAGTGTATTGGGTTAAGTAATATAATCGTTATAACTTTATTAATAGTAATCGTATGTATTGTCCTCATCTTTGTTGCCATATTCACCTTCAATATCTGTCTATATTTCTGCGATAAGGTATTGTAATTATTTACACTATTTACATTTTTCAGACTGTGGTCCTCATCTTTGCTGCCATATTCACCTTCAATATCTGTCTATATTTCTGCGATGAGGTATTGTAATTATTTACACTATTTACATTGTTTGGACTGTTGTCCTCATCTTTGTTGCCATATTCACCTTCAATATCTGTCTATATTTCTGAGATGAGGTATTGTAATTATTTACACTATTTACATTGTTTGGACTGTTGTCCTCATCTTTGTTGCCATATTCACCTACAATATCTGTCTATATTTCTGAGATGAGGTATTGTAATTATTTACACTATTTACATTGTTTGGACTGTTGTCCTCATCTTTGTTGCCATATTCACCTACAATATCTGTCTATATTTCTGAGATGAGGTATTGTAATTATTTACACTATTTACATTGTTTGGACTGTTGTCCTCATCTTTGTTGCCATATTCCCCTTCAATATCTGTCTATATTTCTTAGATGAGGTATTGTAATTATTTACACTATTTACATTGTTTGGACTGTTGTCCTCATCTTTGTTGCCATATTCACCTTCAATATCTGTCTATATTTCTGAGATGAGGTATTGTAATTATTTACACTATTTACATTGTTCGGACTATTGTCCTCATTTTTACTTCCCTATTCACAACGTTTCGGCTGTTGTATTCTCCAACCTTCTTCCGGAGATTGGAATTTTGGACTGAACCCTTTATTTTGATCAACAGTCCTAACAATGGATATAATATATATATTCCCGCCTGTGGAGCTCCCTTCCACATACTTTCTTCCCTGAGAGCTAAAATCTTCAAGAATTTAAATTCAGTTTCAATTGCCGTCTCTTATCTCCTTGACTCCCATCTTTCCCCGACACCCCCTTGTATTTTGTTCTTCTTTCATTCTCTGGCACCACCTGTGACTTTTTCCTTTCTTCTTCACTCTCCTATTATGTAACTCATGCTCCCCAGTGAAACGAGTATATATATATACGAGTATCATTCAATCAATAAGGTGAATTTTTCAGTATAAGGACTTCCAATACAGATAGAAGCTTACTTTTTAAATTTTTTTTTCCTTTACTTCTTTTTCAAAGGGATTAAATTTCTTTTGCAGATTGAAAAAAAACTTTGAGAGTTTTGGAGATTAACAAAGATGGCCGACCAAGAAGCATGCTCCATGATTCAACAGAGGTAAGTTATCAGGTTTTTGGTTGCTGAAGGGTGCAAACCAGTTGAAATTCATAGGAGAATGACGACTGAGTATGGTGTCACATGTTTCAACCCAAAAAATGTCTACAAGTGGGCTAAATTGGTTAAAAAAGGACAGAGCAGTGTTGAGGATGAAGACAGGCCTGGGAGGCCTACAGAAGTGAGGTCTCCTGTGGTGATCGAATCAGTCTGACAGAAGGGTGACAGTGGACGACATTGCAAGGACTTAAAGCTTATCTGTTCGAACAGTACACAAAATTGTCCATGATGACCTTATCTACTCGAAGCTCAGCTGCCGTAGGGTGCCAAAGATGCTTACTGCAGAGCACAAACAGAAGAGGGTCGAGTTGTCCCAGCAATGCCTCTCCCGCTATAAGACTTGCCCCTTCCGACTTTCACTTGTTTGGTCCCTTGAAAGCGTTCACGTGAGGCATGAAGTTTGAAAGTAACGATGAAGTCAAAAGTGCTGTGAGCGATTGGCTGAGACATTAGTTCAAAGATTTTTATACTGAGGGAATACGGAAGCTTGTGCACAGATGGGACAATTGTGTGACACTGCTGGGAGACTAAGTTGAAAAATAAAAAGGAAGCTTCTATCTGTATTAGAATTCCTTATAGCGAAAACTTTATTTTATTTATTGAATGACCCTCGTACATCTGTATATATATATATATATATATATATATATATATATATATTTTCTAAACATATTCTATTAAATATAAGAGACAATGAATGTCTATTATGTTTAATCATGAGCCGTTCTAAACGTCGTATTTTTGCTTTAATTTCAGGTGAAAATAAAGACAAAAATTCTCCAACATTTGGATAATTATTTATTGGTTTTCTTCTAAGCTTTCGGCTCACATGAGCCATCTTCAGAGAGGTAGTTTAAACTGAAATATTATAAAATCCACCATCACCGACGATTTTATTTTGTGTTGACATAAAACTCCGCTTGGCAACGGCAATAGTTACCAATACGACGTTTAGAACGGCTCATGATTAAACATAATAGACATTCATTGTCTCTTATATTTAATAGAATATGTTTAGAAAATTACTTGCTGCCTCGATATACTAAATATATATATATATGTGTGTGTGTGTATATATATATATATATATATATATATATATATAACGATAAGTAAAAAGAAAATAAGTCACAGATAGAAACACAAACGGGCAAAGCCCTTTTTTTTATTGGTCATTTTAATCCATTTTGTTTTTACATCTTTTAAATATGGAAAAATTTATTGAATACATTTTTTACTTTCGATGCCTGACACGCGATGCCTGAGAATGATAGAAAAATATTCAGAGATTTATAATTTACATTTTTTTTTTCAATGTTGTATATTTTGTTCCTGTAACGTTTATTGTTACCATCAACTCTTTCTTTGTTACACTCTTAATTTAATCGTTGATAACAGCGGCGTCAAACAAATCCCTTTTTGTTATATGTGATATCATAACAAACAGCAAGAATATTTCAGACCGGCATTTTTTTGACTGAAGAAAATTCCGTTATTCATGTTCATCAAGTCTACCGTCTTTAATACTACTACAAGAAGCCGCTATTTTTGATAATGTCGTCTGACTGATTAATGTCAGTACCAAGTCTGAGATGTTTTTGTCTTTCACATCAAATCAGCGACCTATTTATTTTTGTGAATTGTATTTGTTTAGTTTAATTTTTTGAATCATTTTTTTCATATTCCCATTCAAATTTTTCGCTATTCATTTATTTATTTGGTTTAAAAAAAAATCTTGTAACGACCTTTTTGGTTGCGAGATTATTTGTTGTTATTTTTTTAAATTTCGCGACTTTTGATGTGAAAAAAAAAGAAATGAGGAATTTAATAATACCAAAGAAAGAAACAAAGAAAATTAAACGTAAAAGTGAAACATGCAAAACATAAGCGAATAAAAGAAAGAGAGAGAGAGAGAAAAGAAACAGAAAGCCAAGCGAAAGAAAAGAAAGAGAAAGGGAAAGAAAAAAAGAGAGAAAGCAAAGAGAAAGAAAAGAGAGAGAAAAGGAAAGAAAAAAGAAAATAGAGAGAAAAAAAGAAAGAAAAAAGAGAGAAAACGAAGCGAACGAAAAAAGAGAAAGAAAAGAAAAAAGAGAGAGAAAGCGAATTGAAAGATAAGAGAGAGAAAGCGAATTGAAAGATAAGAGAGAAAAAGGGAAAGAAAAAAGCGAGAGAAAGCGAAGTCAAAGAAAAAAGAGAGAAAGCGAAGTGAAAGAGAAAAGAGAGAAAGGAGAGAAAAAGGGAAAGAAAAAAGAGAGAGAAAGTGATGAAAGAGAAAGAAAAAAGAGAGAGAAAGCGAAGTGAAAGAAAAGAGAGAGGGAAAGGGAACGAAAAAAAAAAAGAAAAACGAGAAAAAGGGAAATAAAAAAGAGAGAGAAAGCAAAGTGAAAGAAAAGAGAGAGACAGGGAAAGAAAAAGAAAAATGAGAGAAAAAGGGAAAGAAAAAAGAGAGAAAGCGACGCGAAAGAAAAAAGTGAGAAAGAGAAAGAAAAAAGAGAGAGAAAGCAAAGTGAAAGAAAAGAGAGAGACAGGGAAAGAAAAAAGAAAAAGAGAGAAAAAGGGAAAGAAAAAAAGAGAGAGAAAGCGAAAAAAGAGAAGAGAAAGAAAGTGAAAGAAAAGAGAGAGAAAGCGAAACGAAAGAAAGTGAAAAACAAAGCGAAGAGATAGAAAGAAAAAGAAAGCGAAGCGAAATGAAAAAAGCGAAAAGAAAGAAAGAAACAAAGAAAAGAGAAGAGCAAAGACCTAAGAATAAACACTGGTAACAGAGGTAGACAAAGAAAGAAAGCAAAAAAATATTTACCCAACCCTCATTCTCGGTATCCTTACCCGCCTATCACCCACCCTCTGACATTTCCTATATTTAATCATCCTTTCTCCACTCTACGTAGCCCCCTGCGCAGTAGTGGCAGTGACATGCCTTGCTCGGGGTGAAACGCTTATAAAAAAAAAAAAAAAAAAAAAAAAAAGAATAAAAAAAAGTAAGAGAAAGAAGAGAATTTGGAAAAAAGAAAAAAAAGAAAGCAAATGAAAAACAAAATCTGATGAAATAAATTAAAAAAGAAAAGAAAAAAAGAAAAAATTATAAAGAATAAAGAAATAAAATTAAAAGGTGAAATAAAAAATAAATACGGAACAAAAAAATTGGAAAAGACGATAAAAAGTTAAAGGGAAAGAAAAAGAGGAAAAATCAACGAGAAAGATAAAATGAAAAATAAAAAGGAATAAAAAAAAAACGCAAAAAGACAAAAAATAAAAATAAATTATTAAAAAATGTACCATTCGCCTGTGCATTGAATACTTCAGACATATTTGGTCGGGTGCTCCTGCTATCCACCTAAAGGTCCTTGACAAAATCCAACTGAGAATCTGTAATGTGATCGATCCCGACTTGGCAGCTCAGATACAGTCACTTTCTCACCGGCTCAATGTAGTTTCCCTGTTTCTCTTCTACATATACTTTCACGGCTTCTGCTCCGATGAACTTAGCTCACTGGTGACCCCTATATATGAATTTACTCGAGCCACAAGATTAGCAACTAGGTCCCACCCATTTACAGTGAAACCAATAAAATGTAAACGCAAATTCTACTCTATCAGCTTCTTTTCTCGCACTTGCCGCCTGTGAAATTCCCTTCCATTTACTTGCTTTCCCGACAGCTACAATCTCCAGAAATTTAAATGTAAAGTCATTAGTGATCTACTTTCTCACTAACCTGCATCTTCTCTCTCATACTCCTTTCTCCGTCCACACCACTCTCATCAGTATTCTCATCCTTCTCTTACCCACTTCCTGACACCTCCTATAACCTGACAATCTTTCTCATAACTTTCCTGTCATGTAACCCCCTGCGCACCAGTAGCAGTACTTGGGGCGATATGATTGTAAAAAGAAATAGTCTTAGTCCTAAATTAACAGATAAGTTTCATCATTCTACATTCTACGTGGTGCAATGGTTAACAAGCTTGTCTTGCTTGAATCTGTTACAACTGAGTTTGATCCTCACTGGGTGCCCCATACATTCGGCATTGATCCACATCTAATCGGCACTTATAAAATCATTATCAAATTTTGGGCACTTAGATGTGATTTAATGTTTAGCAAGCTTGTCTCGCTAGAAGCATTACAATACAATTGAGTAGTAAGTTCGATCCTCACTGGGTGCCCCATACTTTCGGCCTTGTGGCACATGTAAGGTGCGCTTATAAATCGCTATGTGCTTGAGGTCTGGGCATCACAAGGTGGTGTATTGGTTAGCAAGCTTGTCTCGCTAGAATCATTACAATACAATTGAGTAGTAAGTTCGATCCTCACTGGGTGCTTCAAATTTTGTGCCACTTCTAAACTGCGCTTAGAAAACCACGGTTCTGCATTTTAAAGAAATATAACCGTAGGTTCTATGTTAACAGTTTCTTCTCTACCACTTCTTGCTTTTTGGAACTCTCGTCTAGATTCGTGTTTTCCTGTCAATGATTTCAAAGCCAATTGTTATCTTCTGTTTATATGATTTCTATTCAATTATTATCGTCTCTCTTTTATAATTTTTTCCGACTTTCTTTCTCTGATTTGATTTTAAAATAAAATAAAAAAATGAAAAAAAAAAAAAGAAAAAATGGCAAAAGAACGAAGGAAACGGTAAGAAATGAAAAATCTCAACTTATTTGTAAATGGAACTTTGTGTCTGTGTGTGTCCATTACCTATAGACTCCGAAACGGTTGAACCGATTTTCTTGAAAATTTACACAGTTGTACTATAAGCGTCTGCGAGTGTTCTTAGCTGGGTTTTGTGCCGAGGTACCCACGATAAATGTCGAAAATCGATAATCGAAAAAATCGGGTTATAGAAGGAGTGGTCCGATTTTAATCAAATTTTATACACTCATAGACAAAGACATAAAAAACGATATTCAAAAGTTTCATGGTTGCAGTTCTTACAATAGTGTAGAAAATCGATAATATATATATATATATATATATATATAAAAGGCAAGATGTTTGTGTGTGTATCTGTTTATGTGCCTGTATGTCTGTATTTTTTCAGCCCTTTTATTTTAGTTTTTGCTTCTGGTTTGGCTCTAAGTAGGTATAATTGTAGTTCTTAGTCTCAGCTATAATACCATTTACTCAGAGGACTTATTTAGCCTTCAAAATTTAGTTTACGACGAAAAAAAACTTATTTGATATCGATACCAGGAAATCAAAATTTGACAACCATTCATTTTTCTTTCAGTCTACGGTTTCGCTTTAACTGGAAACAAATATTGCTTTTTAGTTTTTCGTGCCAACGTCCAAAGAGTCTGAGCTCCAGGACCGTGGATTAGTTTTAAAGCTTTCATTACACCCGAGCAACGCCGGGCTATACTGCTAGTATGAATAGTAAATGGAAAAGAAACTAAAAAAAAGTGGGGGATTTTTGCGAAACAAGAAAAAAATCTCATAAAAAAGATTTGAAAATACTTTCTAAAATGAAAAAAGAAAATTATATAAATTATTTGAAACGTCTCAGAAACCGTGTTCTGCAAAAACATAAAATATTTCTCATCTTCTTTCCGATTATTTTATGAAATGGATTATGTTAAGTGATATCATAAATTAAGGAGAGCAATATTGTACGGGGGAGAGCAATTCTTTTTTTTTTTTTTTTTTTTTGCAACATTAAAATGACTGAGAAGATGATGTTTTGCTGCAAGGCCTGAGTCACAGGCTGTTGGCAATAAATACTTCTACAGGGTACCCCCCCCACCAAAAACAAAAACAAAAAAAAAAACAGGAAATTTGGTAGAGTTTATTTGTTGGAATTTTTGTTATATTTATTTGAAACAAACTCAAAGAACAGAAATGTCGTAGCTTAAAACAGAACAAAAACACGAATTTTAAATTTAGTATTCGAACTAAAAAAAAAATATTTTTTTAATATTTTTTTCCATCACATAGTAAATCTAAAATTCCTTTTTTTCTGGGGCACCCTATAGATAGTCGCGTCGGAGAAGTGGGTTTAAGGGCCTTTTCTAAGAGACAGAGGTGTGATATAACACAGTCGTTTAGCAACTGGACACACCCAGAAAAAAAATTATTTCCGTTTTTATTTTAAAAAGATGACACAAAAAGCTTGAATTGTACCTTGAGTCATTGTCTTTATTTAAAAGCAGTGAACAATCGAGACAGGCTGTTTGGTGTAGTCTATGTTAAAATATAGGCCGGAGTTAGACCAGTAAAACAGTTCTGTGATGTTTGATAGGCAGAATTTTCAATTTATATCATCGGTCCATGTCCACACACACACACACACACACACACACACTTAATTCAATTTGTTTTTTTATTTTAAAAAAGTTATTTAAAAGGTTATTTTTTTAATCGTTTTACCCCATGCAAGGCGGTAACGCCACTGATGCACAGGGGGCTACATAACAGTAAATGATTAGATAGGAGGAGAGTAAAGAGAAAGACGAACCAGTTACAGGAGGTGTCAGAGAAAGGAGCAAGAGAAGGGTGTTAGTCTGTTTAAGCATAATTTCCATAAGCAAAGGTGAGATTGGGAAAAATCCGGGGCGCAAATCGATGTTTTGGTAATACTGGATGGCGGCGCTCTCGAGAACTTTCCTTCTGAACAAATTGCTTACTCTTTTTAATAGTGTGGCATTTTTTAAATCAAAATTGTGATTGAATTTATTTCTATGAATTACGAATGCATTTCTTGAATTCCCTTCATTTTAACATCTTGTGGCATTGCACTACACATGAAGGAATTCTAAAACTAAAATATTCTGTTAATGTTTTTGAATGATTTGTGAGCGTTTTTATAGTTGCCAACACTGTTTGTTTATAGATACGTAATTTGGAATAAAGCTCATTTTGTCATTTTGCCTTGATAAAGTCCACCACAGGACGATTTAAATACAGTTTTCTTCTTGTTTTCAATCATATATATATATATATATATATAGGGTGCGCATTTGAGAGCATACGTTATTTTTGCTATAGAAGCCTATAATTAAACTTCATATTTTTTTAAGAATTATCAATCGCCGACTCAATTCTTACAGATGAAATGAAGAGGCACGCAGTTATCATGGCTACAAAGGCTGAATGTAGCATGTTAGAAATAGCACGATTTTTAAAATCGCTAGATCCTTCGTCTACAAAGTTCGCAAAGAGTTAGAGGCCAAAGATTCAAATGTATCGCCAGTGTCAAAATGTAAGAAACATTCCAGACGCACTGATATCATTCGAACACCTGAATTTATTCGGCAAGTACCACAGGCCATTGATGGTAATCTCATAAGATTCATGAATCCGAAGGAACAATCTGAAATCTTGTCCACGAAGACATCTGATACAAGTCTTAGGCGGCGCGAAAAAGGGTCATTTTACGCCAGTAGAGGTGCAGGAAAAACGCTTAATCCGATCAAAGACTTGTAAACAAATATAATATAAAAAACCAGAAGACACAGATGCCATTTTGGTTCTTCTCAGATGAGAAAAACTTTGACCAAGATCAGAAAGTAAACAAGAAATGAAAAATGGTTATGTACTGAGCCTTCGAAAGTTCCAAGAGTCAGTCAGTTAAGTGCCATACGTGAAACACTCTTGGGCGATCATGTCACGAAAGAGACATGACTGACTGGGCAGAAGATTATCCCACAGTACGTTGCCATTGCTTTCTGCGGTAGACTGGTTGCCAGCCAATGCTATAGAACCCAATCTGTCCTGTTATTTGACTCATAGCTAGAGGAGGAAGAGATGTTTTATATTTTTAAGTAGTAATTTGTATGGGATCAGTTTATCACTTCATAATGTGATGATTTTATTCTGTGTTGACATAAAACTCCGCTGGGCAACGGCAATAGTTACCAAAAATAATAAACACGAAATAAAATCGTCCCTGATGGCGGGTGTTATTGTATTACAGTCTAAATAACCTCTCTGAAGATGGCTCATGTGAGCCGAAAGCTTAGAAGCAAATTAATAAAAAATTATTCAAATGTTGGAGAATTTTTGTCTTTATTTTCAACTGAAATTAGAGCCAAAATACGACGTTTGGAACGGCTCATGATTAAACATAATAGACCTTCATTGTCTCTTATATTTAACAGCATATGTTTAGAAATATATATATATAATTCAGTAATAAATTTGAACACTTAAAAAACGACTAAAAAATCGAATTTTCAAATACCATGACAGAAAAGTTAATGAGCAGGCTTTATTTTGTATTTTTAGTTTTTCCCTAGTGAAAATTATATATATATATATAGATAGATAGATAGATAGATAGATAGATAGTATCTCATTAAGTAATATGTGGCTCTAAGGCCAGGTGCTGTCCCAGAGTTGCTGGCACCCCGGGTAAGCTGAACATTGGCGCACTTGCAAGTATATAAATATATATATATATATATATATATATATATATATATATCCGAGTGGGTACAGAACGAAGAAAGATTGTCGAGGACATATATTAAAAAATAATGTACATGTTCTAAAACATAATATATATATTTATATTTGCATAAAGATCTGTTTCGCTTTATCACAGCTCATATTTAACAGCATATGTTTAGAAAATTATTTGCTGCCTCGATACACTATATATATATATATATATATATATATATATACACATATCGCTACACTAAACGTTTTGTTAATTTAACCATGAAAATAAGTTACCCTATACGTACACAAGAGATGAAGAGGTACGCAGTTATGATGTCTATTAACGTTGAACATAATTTCGAAAAGGCAAGATTTTAAATGTTGCTATATACTTCATCTAGAAAGTTTGCATGGAGTTAGAGGCCTAAGATGGAAATGTATCGTCGGTATCAAAGCGTAAGAAACATTCCAGAGGCACTGGTACTATTAGAACACCTGGATTTATTCGGCAAGTTAAACAGACCATTGAGAACAATCATAAAAGATCCATGAACTCGATTGCAAAAGAACACCATGTGTCAGAAAAACCATCCGAAATCTCCACGAAGATATCAGATATAAGTTCCATGTGATGAGAAAAGGTAATTTCATGTCAGAAGAAGTAAATGAAAACCGTTTAATCAGATCTAAAAGGGTCCTAAACAAACTTTAAAATCCAGCAGAGAAAGATGCCATTTGGCTCTTCGCAGAAGATCACATGACCCCTAACACTTGGCCTCCTAGTTCTCCAGATCTCAATCCACTGGACTATTATGTATGGAGCATAATTGAGAAAGAGGTTAATGAGAATCATCATGTCACTATAAAATCCCTAAATGCCCCCATTGTCAGAGTAATGTCCAATATGAACAAGCAGCCCTTGATTCTAGCATATAGACGATTCAGACCTCGCATAAGAAACTGAAGGAGATTATCAAATAAAATTGCCAAACAATATCTTATCCTCATAACTTTTTCAGTAAAAAGACGTCATTATCTGTTTCTAAGAGTCACACGAATCCTTAAGGACACATGGCCCAGTGGATATAGACGTTGGTTAGTTCCTGTAACTTGACGCAAAGAGTTGTGAGTTCAATACCAGGACACAGCAGCGGTGAACAAGTAACTTGCCGGATTAGAGAAAGATAACTCTTGGCTTCCAATCGAGTTAATACGCAAGGAATGAGGATGATATACCGCAGTGATTGTAATAAAGGGTTCGGTTCGAAATTCCTAGTACCTGAAGAAGGCCAGAGAGTACAATGGCCGAAACGTTGTACAAAGAGTAACAAAGATGAGGACAATAGTTCGAATAATGTAAATACTGTAAATACTACCTCATCTCATAAATATAGACAAATGGAATGATCTATTATTAAACTTCGTACAAATGGCAACAAAAATTAGGACAATAGTCAGAAAAATGTAAATACTGTAAGTGCTATTTCATCTTAGAAATATAGACAAATACTTATGTGATTTTCCTTATGAAATTCGTCGTCGAATTCGAACCGCATGTGGCTTACGGATCGCAGTTTCTCCACGATTCATCTACGCTTAAATTCATGAAATCAACGTACAAACGATGAAAGCTCATCAGAACCATTACCATAAAAGTATTTGCAGAAAAAAAAAACACGGCGAAGCTACGTTACGGATTGAAGAATGAGATTTCAGTTGAGATACATGGTCAAGACTGATAACGTTGCAGATTTTCTTTATTTAGAGAAATGATCCCTTTATAATAGAATAAAATCTTAAGCATTGTTATATAGCTGTGGGCATCAACACAGGGTCATGGGATAGCGTAGCAGTCAACCGGATCAAATGGAGAGGAACCCTGGCCCAACAACTCAAATCAAGTGGGGAGCAACTAACACAAGTCGCCATGGAGAGGCGGGTTCGCAGAAAGCAAAATGACAGCTCCGACAGACCAGAAACTAACCATAAATGCAGCATTTGCAACAAAGACTGTCACTCCTACATCAGTTTCTACAGTCACAGACACCGATGCTCCAGCCAAGCAGGCAACTTGGATGCTACCTATGGTCGACCCTGACCAATGGAGGCCTACTACTACTACTAATATCATCACTGATAAAAGAATGATTAACACACGCTCCTGTGTATGGGTTGTTTTTAATTTATTCATTTGAGTATACCAAAATATTTCTGAAAGAAGAAATGTATTTACTCTCTCGAGAAAAAGAAATATCAATGACGATTCTTGTTTCTTGAGAAAAGCGTGTTTACGTTTGTGATCTTCCTTACTGAAAATCGCAAGTGGTTTAAAATGCTGACAACATAACCTTAAGTAAAAAGCTATAATTATATTAATTTTGGGAACTTTATAAGTATGCGATGGCTTTATAACTAATTAGTTATTAAAACTTCTTTATCCTGAAAATGGTAACGACTTCATCATTTTGATCACAGCTTGAGGATTAATTAGAAATAAAAAATGAATAAGTCATGATATTTTTTGATAGCGCATTTGGAAAATGCAACAAATGTTGTATATTATAATGCAATAAGATGCCACGGATGAAGAAAATGTCTAGCAAAGTATAAACTATCGCCCGGTTCACACTCCACCCACGTCTATTGAACAGGTGGAGAGGATCATCCCTTGTTTCCTGTTTAGGATGTGGTTTCTGGTTTTTCTCTTTTCCAATCTTTTCACTCGTTTTTTTAAACTTTTTCTTTTTTCAATTGGAGTAGATAGACTAAACTATCGCCCGGTTCACACTCCACCCACGTCTATTGAACAGGTGAAGAGGCTCATCCCTTGTTTCCTGTTTAGGATGTGGTTTCCGGTTTTTGTCTTTTCCAATCTTTTCACTCTTACGTAGCCCCCTGCGTATCAGTGGCGTTTTCGCCTTGCTTGGGGTGATATGATTAAAAAAAAAAAAAAAAAAAAAAAAAACTTACCCAAGAGTTTTAATTACAATTTTAATAATACTATTTAATGACCTCCTCCATAGATTTCTCAGACGAAGAAACGACTGCACATCGAAGCAGGGCAAAGGGAAGTGTGTGGTTGACTCCCGCAATATCATGTATTATTGCTCTTATGAGAAGTGCTGGAAGGTTCTGAGAGCAAAGCAATACACAAAAACCTAAGCAAATGAGAAAAAATTAGATTTTGATAAAAGCATTTGTCCTAGTCGTGCTGAAAACTTTTCTAGATTTAAGGTAGGCTATTGAGGGGATAGTTTTTACTTAACATTAGATTTTACTTTAAATTTATGGCTATAAAGATAAAATATTTCCTAGTTTTAACACGATTTGTAAACATCTTCTAGTCTTTTTATGTTATTTATAACAATTATTTCTTGCTTAAATATATCATATTTTCAGCACTTATTTCATAAGTAAAGGATATACAGTACTGTGCAAAAGTATTAGGCCAAGAACCTATTTCATCTTTTATGAGGCATCAAAATAATTGCGACAATTTACCAATCGCACCTAGTATATATACAGTACTGTGCAAAAGTATTAGGACAAGAACTATTTTATCTTTTATGAGGCATCAAAATAATTGCGACAATTTACCAATCGCACCTAGTATATATACAGTACTGTGCAAAAGTATTAGGACAAGAACCTATTTCATCTTTTATGAGGCATCAAAATAATTGCGACAATTTACCAATCGCACCTAGTATATATACAGTACTGTGCAAAAGTATTAGGACAGGAACTATTTTATCTTTCATGAGGCATCAAAATAATTGCGACAATTTACCAATCGCACCTAGTATATACACCGTACTGTGCAAAAGTATTAGGACAGGAACTATTTTATCTTTCATGAGGCATCAAAATAATTGCGACAATTTACCAATCGCACCTAGTATATATACAGTACTGTGCAAAAGTATTAGGACAGGAACTATTTTATCTTTCATGAGGCATCAAAATAATTGCGACAATTTACCAATCGCACCTAGTATATACACCGTACTGTGCAAAAGTATTAGGACAGGAACTATTTTATCTTTTATGAGGCATCAAAATAATTGCGACAATTTACCAATCGCACCTAGTATATATACAGTACTGTGCAAAAGTATTAGGACAAGAACTATTTTATCTTTTATGAGGCATCAAAATAATTGCGACAATTTACCAATCGCACCTAGTATATATACAGTACTGTGCAAAAGTATTAGGACAGGAACTATTTTATCTTTTATGAGGCATCAAAATAATTGCGACAATTTACCAATCGCACCTAGTATATACACCGTACTGTGCAAAAGTATTAGGACAGGAACTATTTTATCTTTCATGAGGCATCAAAATAATTGCGACAATTTACCAATCGCACCTAGTATATATACAGTACTGTGCAAAAGTATTAGGACAGGAACTATTTTATCTTTCATGAGGCATCAAAATAATTGCGACAATTTACCAATCGCACCTAGTATATACACCGTACTGTGCAAAAGTATTAGGACAGGAACTATTTTATCTTTTATGAGGCATCAAAATAATTGCGACAATTTACCAATCGCACCTAGTATATATACAGTACTGTGCAAAAGTATTAGGACAAGAACTATTTTATCTTTTATGAGGCATCAAAATAATTGCGACAATTTACCAATCGCACCTAGTATATATACAGTACTGTGCAAAAGTATTAGGACAAGAACTATTTTATCTTTTATGAGGCATCAAAATAATTGCGACAATTTACCAATCGCACCTAGTATATATACAGAACTGTGCAAAAGTATTAGGACGAGAACTATTTTATCTTTTATGAGGCATCAAAATAAAGCTTAAAAATCACCCCTGTCCTAACACTTTTGCACATTACCGGTAATGTGCAAAAGTATTAGGACGGGGGTGAGTTTCCTAAAAACCTCACTGAAATTCAAATACAGGGTAAAAAGCCGAGTAAATTGCTAATAAATATTGATTATTTAAAACTAAGTGCAAAAGAAATGTATTAAAAAGAAGTTGTATTTAATTTTTCCAATTTTCTATTAAACAAGTTATTTTGAAACTACTCTATTGAACATCTATGGGATATTTTGGATAAAAAAATTGATAAATCTAATGTTACTTCGCAAGACACACTTTGGGAACAAATACAAGCTGCTTGGCAGGAGATACATTTGATACATTGAAGAAGCTTGCGATGTCAATGCCTGACAGAATGAAGGCTGTGATCAAAGCAAGAGGCTATTATACTAAATATTAAATTTATTTTGTAACAAGTACTTTTTTCTTGTTAAAGCATTTGTTGAGTAAATCAAATAAAATTACTTTAATTAAATTGTTTATTTTCTGTCAATATGCCTCATAAATGATAAAATAGTTATTGTCCTAATACTTTTGGATAGTACCGTATATTGTTATAGTCCGGTTGTAAATTTATCGTAAATGACTCATAGATCAAGCCAGATATCTATCTATCTAGAAAAAGATAAATAGATAGTTAGATAGATAGGATCAGACTGAGATAGATAGATAGATAGATAGATAGATAGGATCAGACTGAGTTAGCTAAATTGTTAGCTAGATAAATAATGACAATAAAATAGCTCACGATAAACAAGATGAGCTCCTTGATAAGATCCATATAGGTACCGACTTGGCGGCTCGACTCCAGCCACTTTCTCACCGACAGGATGTGGCTTCCCTCTCTCTGTTCTATATGTATTTTCATGGATTCTGCTCCGACGAGCTTAAGTCAATGGTGCCCCTGCCACAGGTGTTTACTCGTGCAACCAGACTGGCGACTGGGTCCCACCCATTCACAGTTAGATCAACCAAATGCAGACAACAATTCTACTCCTTCGGCTTCTTTTCTCGCCTTTCCCGCCTGTGAAACTAGCTTCCATATTCTTGCTTTACTGACAGCTACAACCTCCAGGAATTTAAATGCAATGTCAATACCCATCCTTTAACCACTTGACTCCAGTTCTTTCTACATCACCCTGTATATCTTTTCCTTTATCTCTACCTTTGCAACTGTCATCACATCCTTCTCTTGCTCCTCTCTAACTGGTTGGTCTTTCTCTTTATTCTCCTCCTATCTAATCTTTTTCCTCTGATGTAAGCCCCTGGACATCAGTTACCGCCTTGCTTAGGGTGAAACGATTAAAAACTATATACTAAGCAATGGGCAAATCGTAAACTTACAGATATGTAATATACATAGAGAATTATATATATAAACGGGGCAACAAACAGATTGAGAGCCAAATGAACGGAGACATGTTAATGGGCCTATTTCTGACCAACCGTCCTATTAATTAGGGACCACATCGGACAGCTGAGCAGAAGCAGATGAATTTGCTTAATGTCCGAAATTGTCGGTTTTACCCTTTTTATCAAAACCACTTTTACAACTGCTAAGAAAAATAGAATTAATGGTATCTTCAGATTAGTGTTCGCGATAAAAATGGAAACGGGTGCACGATCATCTTTTTGTGTCTGTCGGTATTTACCTTCGTTTCGAATCTATTTGGAAATGAATCCCAGATATTTTCTGCACAATTGCAACGTGAACTTGTACAATTTTTGAATAACTCAACAACGAATGATTGTTTTGGAATCTCTCCCTTGCCGAAGTTCTGGTTTTTCGTTTCAAAATCTTGCCCATCTGTGTCTAACATAGATTCTTTATCTCTTCATCCACATAATGTTGTCTTTTCGGCTGAAGCCTACTTTTTTGGTTTTGCACTACCAGACCCAGCGATTCCTGGCACAGCTGTCAGGCAATTCGATTCAAGTCCAGGGATGGGGTATAACAGACAAAATATTTTGAAAACTTCCGAGATAAGCTCATAAATATCAATATGTAATCAAATTGGTCAGGTTTCCTTAATCCTTAAAGGATGTGCGTTGTAGTGCAATGGATATCACTTCCGAACAGCAAATCGTGAAGACGAGTTCGAATTTCAGTTGCATTCCTTGCATACACTTACGCGCAGATACATTTTTTTTCTTTTAATCATATCACCCCAAGCACGGCGATAACGCCACTGATGGGCAGGGGGCTACGTAAGGGTAAAAAGAATGGAAAAGAGAAAACCGGAAACCACATCCTAAACAAGAAACAAGTGATGAGCCTCTTCACCTGTTCAATAGACGTGGGTGGAGTGTGAACCAGGCGATAGTTTAGTCTATCTACTCCAATTGAAAAAAAAAAGAAAAAAATGAAAAGAGTGAAAAGATTGGAAAAGAGAAAACCGGCTTGTGAAAGGTAATAACCCGTCTCTTCCCTCCAGTTATGGGTTAAATAACAGGACAGATGGGCTTCTATAGCCTTGGCTGGCAACCAGTCTACGGTAGAAAATAATGTCAACCTACTGCGGGATAATCGTCTGCCCAGTCAGTCATGTCTCTTTCGTGACATGATCGCCCCAGCGTGTATCACATATGGCACTTGACTGACTGAATATAATAGTTGAAAGCATGATTAAAGCTTCTACTAGACATAAAGTGGGGGATCAGTTTCATATTGTTATGAAGTAATAAACTGACCCCCCCCACTAATTACTACTTAATAATATAATACATATCTTTCTCCTCTAGTTACGGTTTAAATAACAGGACATATTGGGTTCTATAGCCTTGACTAGCAACCAGTCTACCGCAGAAAGTAATGGCAACCTACTGTGGGATAATTTTCCGCCCGCTCAGTCATGTCTCTTTCGAAACCTGATCCCTCAAAGGGTGTGTCATGTATGGCATTTAATTGACTGACTGACTTTCTTAATCCGGGGAACGGGTACCTCGGATGATAAGACAAAGACATTCAGGGTGTAGGCGATAAAGTTTTTTGTACATAAACCAATGCAGCAGAAGAAAGTGAGTGTCAAATAAAAGGAAACTTAATTCTAAAATGAAATCTAAAGAAGTGAAGGATGAAGTGTTCAAAGGAAGTGAAGCGCAGTATATAATAGTTTAAACTGAATGCAAGAAAAATAGACTGAGATTTAAAACACACAAAAAAAAAACAGAGAAAAAAGCTGATATTTTTCAAATGTTATCTTTGCCCATATCACTTCCGGTGTCTAATTATAAATTATCAGAATCCGTTAATTAGTGTGAATCGTCTTGTCAAAAGGGGATCTATGAACGTCTTCAAAAAGGCCAGAAAGAAAGTTTCATTCCTCTATGAAAATATATCATACCATTTTTTTTTTCGTAGGTTCTCCAAGACGAACAAATAGCTATAAGGATTCGCCCTTATTTAACGACGTCATAACTTATAAAGCGATCGCATATGCAAAGTCACAACATTTAAAGTACACAACAATTATCATTTTCGAATTGTGTTTCTTACTCAGTGGGTTAGCGTGGCGTCCTATTCCCTGCTTACAGATTCTAGCTAGAGCAGGAGCAGACAGAGTCCTTCCCTAATTCTTCTGTTCACTTCAGGCTGGCCTTACTCAGGGGCAGGGAAACCTACTCGAAGTCTTGTGGCAAGGAGATATTTATTTTACATCCTTCCATTACCACAGTTAAATAATGGACTATTCCGTTTTAATTACAAGAAATGACGTAAGTAAAAAAAATGTATGAGAGTCGGGGTTTGGTTTTAGTGAAAGAAAAGCAAAGAAGTGTGTGAGAAGCAACGGATTAATACCTTTCCCTAGGGTATTTGCGCGTAAGTGAATGCAACGAATTCAACTGGAATTCGAACTCGGCTCTCCGATTTCTTGTTCCAAGGCCGATATCCACTCCACCACAATGCACATACATTATATGATAAAGGCATTTTAAAATAGATATCTATAAAATTTTCTCCACATTCATTAGTCTTGTAGACGACCAATACACCATAAAAGCATAAGCACCTTTACTTCCAGTGACAAGAATGTTCGATATGTTATCCTTAAATCCAACTGGTTTGAATCTAGCTTCATACTTTTCGACTTCTTACAACACAAGGCTAAAGAGTCTCGTCATATCTCGTGTAACATTAGGATAGAACACACTGTTGCTCGCGTTGAAGTTTAGGCAAAATATGGTCGTCGCTACACAGTGAGTCACTTCTGTTGTGTTCTAGCCAGTACTTCCAAAGTCGCCCAATCTTGATTCCTCTGGATTCATACCCTTGAAAATCAAAGACTTTCTTTTCACAAAGGTTTGATTGTAATGAGAACTGCCACAAAGCGTGTGGTCTATATCAGCTAAGTTTTTTTGTTTGTTTGTTTTTTTACAAACAGGGAAAAGTTGCCGACTACTAGTCAGCGATGGAGAGGGTCAATGTGAATAAAAGAACCTGCGGTCTGCTTGCTCCAAAAAATAAATTTAAACAAAAAAAATATATATATATTAGAAAAAGGAATTCTTTTTCTTACGAGGAAGATTCCCTTTCTTATTCGTTTTTTATTATTACTCCATGCAAAAAACTTTTGCCACATGTTATTTTTTTTCTTATAAGCGTTTCACCCCGAGCAAGGCATGTCACTGCCACTACTGCGCAGGGGGCTACATAGAGTGGAGAAAGGATGATTAAATATAGGAAATGTCAGAGGGTGGGTGATAGGCGGGTAAGGATACCGAGAATGAGGGTTGGGTAAATGAGAGTGTTCTGAGAATAATTGGGAGTTAGGGTGATAGGAGGTGTCTATTGACCCTACATTTAAACACCTGGAGATTGTAGCTGTCGGGAAAGCAGACTTGTGGAAGGGAGTTCCACAGGTGGGAAGCGCGAGAAAAGAAGCTGTTGGAGTAGAATTTATGGTTACATCTTATTTGTTTAACTGTAAAAGGGTGGGACCTAGTTGCTAATCTAGTATCTCGTGTAAATTCGTGTTCTTTTACACTTTCTTTCTTACAGAATTTATGACCACCCACAGACCCTGTCAAATATCTCATATATCACAAACACGATATAGTTTCAAAAACCTCTTTGCCTGTTTACTAGTGAGGCTATGGTCTTTTTTTTTTCTTATCCTTAAATTTCTGTTCTTTATTATACATAACTATCATTTAACAATTAGCTTGAGAGGTAGCAATGGATTCATGCCTTTCGGAAGGGCATATTCTCAAGTGAGCGCAACAGACTAGATCGGAATTTAAAGTCGTCTCGGCGTTTCCATTTTCCGCGTCTATAATTGTCACGGTACCTGCCCATCGTAATTACATTCGCAACGGCGGCAAATTCGGGGATCGGAAACGAAGAAAATAATTACGTTTAACGCTGACTGCCTTTAAATCCGAGCTGCATAAAGACGTTTACCGAATTTCTCATCAATGTCTACCAACTTTGCCCCTAATCTGTGTCGCATCTCTTATTGACGTAGGCGACCATGGCTCTCCACAACTTAATAAATAAAGTTTGTCGTTTCGCTATCACTCTAGCTCACTGTTCTGACTTCCATTGACTAAAGCTCGTCAGGTAATTTGCTCGCCTCTTTTCTCTTGCTTTTGGAATATATCCTGTGTGTGTCTAAGGCCTATTTCCTCATCTTGTGTCTAAGAAATATTAACTCTCACTTTCTCATTAAATGTATAAACTCGATCCTCACTGTATGTCTCCTTCAACTGACATAAAATCAACCTGTAAGACGGCTTGCAGTTGTGGAACCTGGTCAATTCCTATATGGTTAGACATGTGTAAAGTATACAAATCAGCCATCCGTCCGTGCATGGAATACTGCTGTCATATATGGTCAGGCGCCCCGCTGTTCATCTCAGTGTTCTCGACAGGCTCCAAAAAGAATCAGTAATGTGATAGGTACCAACCTGGCGGCTCGACTCCAGTCACTTTCTCATCGACAGTATGTAGCTTCCCTTTGCCTGTTCTATAGATATTTTCATGGCTTCTTCTCCTACGAGTTTAAGTCACTCGTGCCCCTGCCACAGGTGTTTACTCGTGCAACCAGACTGGCGACTGGGTCCCACCCGTGCAACCAGACTGGCAACTGGGTTCCCACCCATTCATAATTAGATCAACCAAATGCAGCCAACAATTCTACTCCTCAGCGTCTTTCTCGCACTTCCCTACTGTGGAACTCCCTTCCATATTCTGGCTTTCCATATGGCTACAACCTCCAGGAATTTATATTCAGTGTCAATATCCATCTCTTAACCACTTGACTCCAGTTCTTTCTACATCACCCTGTATATCGTTTTCTTTCTCTCTATCTTTGCAACTGTCATCACACCTGTATTCCCATCCTTCTCTTGCTCTCTTCTCTGACACCTCCTGTAACTGGTTCGTCTTTCTCTTTACTCTCCTCCTATCTAATTTTTTCTTTTATGTAGCCCCCTTCGCATCAGTGGCGTTACCGCCTTGCTAAGGGTGAAACGATTAAAAAAAAAATGTCTTGTGTATGCTAAGTTCCAAACAGGGTAAGCACATTGTTACCGTTTTCATAATTATGTTAAGTGTAAGATTTGTTATTTTTATTAGTAATGCCTCCTTTATTTTTAATCTTTTTTTACCTGTGAATGAAGTTATTTACACATGTTTATTTAAAGTAAAACACTTTTTTTTCGTGATAATGGCTAAAAATATAGCCGAAACCGCTCAAAAGTAAAAACTCTCGGAAAATGCTTACATAATTTTTGTTATGAAAAGAAAAAATCATAAGAACACATGAAAAATTATATAAAAATGTAATGATAATACCTTGTCTGTTAGTTTTAATGAAACCTGCATAAAAGATAGATTGTTGCCACATACACAATACACCCACCCCACCCCACACACACACATATATATATGTGTGTGTGTGTGTGTTTTATAATCATATCGCCCCATTGTTTTGCAGGGGGTTACATAGGAGGAAAGTTATGAGAAAGAGTAAGAGGTTATAGAGGGTGTCAGGAAGTGGGTAAGAGAAGGATGAGAATACTGATGAGAGTGGAGTGGACGGAGAAAAGAGTATGAGAGAGAGGATGCAGGTTAGTGAGATAGGAGAAGACTAATGACTTTACATTTAAATTTTTGGAGATTGTAGCTGTCGGGAAAGCACGTGAGCGGAATGGAATTCCACAGGCGGGAAGTGCGAGCATTATGGGGTAGAATTTGCGTTTACATTTTATTGTTTTCTCAGTAAAAGGGTGGGACCTAGTTACTAATCTTGTGGCTCGAGTAAATTTATAAATAGAGGGCCCCAGTGAGCTAAGTTCATCGGAGCAGAAGCCGTGAAAGTTGATATTAGCCTAAGGACCAAAAAACTAACCGAAAATTATTATTTCCATGAAATGTTATTGTGTGAACTATAGCATTGTTTTTATGGCTTATCAAGCCTTAGGGATATTTAATTTAATTTATTTTATTTGGTCGTTTTAAAATCTGACATATATTTGTATATAATATGCTCCATATCTGTATAAGTTAACAGACAGACGTAGATATATATGTCGAGGTGAAAGAGATTATTGATTAAAATTATTTTCGCTGTTTTTTTTTACGATTTATCAACTCTTTGTTGATTATTTAAAGCTGAACTATATTTGGTATTGTAGGAAGTCGGTTATAAGACCCAGTGTTCTTAAGTGGTCCCACTCCCATCAAATTACTGACCTGTATCGACGCTGCTTAACTTCCGTGGTCAAAGGAAATGAAAAGAGGGCTAGAAATATTTTGGACGTGGGTCGTGCATGAAGGAACTTGGGGCTGGTTTATAACCTGGAAATCGCAGAACCAAATTGTAACCTCAAATACTTTTCTTCCTTAGAACACCTCCCCACCGCAAAAAAACAAAAAAAAAAAAAAAAATAAAGAATAAATAAAGGAAAAACTCAAAAGACAAAAACCTGTCTGTCCGTGTTTAACGTCTCGGATAAGTGTTGTGGGCAGGAAGTGTCCGGTCATAGGATACGCTTGGTGTTATTAATACAGACAGACTCTACTGTAAGACACAAGAGTAGAAGAAAGAGAGAAAGAAAAGAAGCACAGAAATGTTTGAGAGGATCTGAAAAATAAAAAAGAACAAAAAATAAATAGAGAAAAAGAGAAGAGAAAAAGAAATAAAGAGAGAACAGGTTAAGTGGCTCATCCTTTGTTCCCTGTTTAGGATGTGGTTTCCGGCTTTCTCCTTTCCAATCTTCTCACTTTGTTGTTTTTTTTTCCTCTCAATTGGAGTAGATAGACTAAACTATCGCCCGGTTCACACTCCACCCACGTCTATTGAACAGGTTAAGAGGCCCATCCCTTGTTCCCTGTTTAGGATGTGGTTTCCGGCTTTCTCTTTTCCAATCTTTTCACTCTTACGTAGCACATCAGTGGCGTTACGATTAAAAAAAAAAAAAAAACTCCAAATCAGAGGACTTGCTGCCGGATGCAGTTTACCGTTATGCCCAGAACTATAAAAATATGTAGAAAAGTAAAAGGAAGACAGAAAGGTAGAAATGAAGAAGATGGAAATAAGGAGAAAAATCAAAAAGAAGGAAAGAAAAAAAAAGAAAGAGAGAGAGAGTTTGAGTTTCGTTTAACGGTATATCAGCCTCTGTGGGTTATAGTAAAAAGTTCATTTAGTCAGATGAAATTTTTATTTTTATTTTAGAAAACTGAAGCTGCCTTCTAGTTTTGTATTCAAAAATGTTTTGTTGAGAATAATTTTTCTCTTCAAAAAATATGCTATGGTAATAATTTTTTCTTCAAAACTGATTTGTTGGTAAAATTTTTCCTTCAAAAATGTGTATTTTTCTATAAAAGTCTATTTTTATGTTTATATTTCTATAAAAATGTAACTTTATACTTTCATGGTGTTTTCACCCCAGTTTAGGTTGCTCATAACTGGGACCCTAACAGGTGCTACCACTCCGAGCGCCTTGGGTGGAACTGGGAACAACAGCAATTAAGAGGTGTTTCCATGCTCCTCATAACTTCCCAATCAGAGGCCTTGCTGCCGGACGCAGTTTATCGTCATGCCCAGGAGCCATTTAGTTTTTGAAGACGCTTAACTTTAATGGAAAAGTCATTTTCTACACGCAGCTTAGATGTAACACAAGGCCGAAGGACCCAGTGAGGACTGAACTCACTACTCTATTGTAATACTTCTAGCGAAACAAGCTTGTTAACCATTACACCATGTCGAGATGCCCTGACTAAAAGAGAAAGAAAGAAAAAACGTTTAAAATAAACAGGAACACACTTTTAAAGTTTATTTATTGATTTATTTTATTTTATTTATTTATTTATTTTTTTACTGACCCAGTATCTCTTCATCGTCACTCCACAAATGGAAGAAGGGAATCAGAGGCCTTGCTGCCGGACGCAGTTTGCCGTCATACCCAGGACCAAAGAAAGAAAGAAAGAATTGAACTAAAAAGAGTGAAGGAGAAAAGTCTGAGAATATAAATTTATAATTGGAAGTGAAAATTATATAGGAGAGTAAATCAATATGTTCATAATAGGTGAAGTTATGATCTTAATTTGAATCGAAGATTGTCAATGTATAATGCTTGATCTAAGTAATTTATATTTCCGTCTGAAATAAGCGCTCGGATAAGAAAGGAGGTTCAGTCAGTCAGTTAAGTGCCATACGTGATACACGCTTGGGCGATCATGTTTCGAAAGAGACATGACTGACTGGGCAGAAGATTATCCCACAGTAGGTTGCCATTGCTTTCTGCGGTAGACTGGTTGCTGACCAAGGCTATAGAACCCAATCTGTCCTGTTATTTAACCCATAACTGGAAGGAATAGACGGATTAATACATTTCCCAAGGGTATTTGCGCGTAAGTGAATGCAATGAATTCGGCTGGAATTCGAACTCGGCTCCCCGATTTCTCGTTCCGAGCCGATATCCAACCCCAGTAATTACTGCTTAATAATATAATAGATTTAGTTCGGAATTAGGCATCGTAGAGGTAAGTTCCAATTCCATCTGTGTCCATTTATTCACTTCCACGCAAATACCTTCCTGAAGATATGAGTCCACCGTTTCTGCCCCCCAAACTATGGGCTAATTAATAAAAACTGTATCACTAAATTATTATCCCTCAGTCAGTTAAGTGCCATACGCGTAAGTGAATACAATGAATTCAAGGTTACATTGTGAAAATAAATTTTTGTTTTGTAAAATAAGAGCTTTTTTTAAGGATACAGACATATTGATTTTAGTATGGAAAAGATGAAATAAGATAGAAAGAGCTTGGAAGAAGAAGGAGGAGGAGACGAAGAAAGTAGGAGGTAGAACAAATAATAGTAGTAGTAGGAGGAGGTGGGAAAGAAGTGAAAGAAATATGGAGGAAAAGATATGACAAAGGAGGGAAGGAGTAATAAGAAGAGAAATGTGCGGAGGAGGAGGGGAAGGATGAGGAAGAAGTGGAGATAAAAGAAAAAAATAATCTTTTAGTAGGAGGAGAAACGAGAGAAAGAAAGAGAAGAAATTGGGAGGAAGAAAGTTAAAAGGGAGAAGGATGAGTAAAAAGAAGAAGAAGAAGAAAAAGTAAAAAATAATCTTTTAGTAGGAGGAGAAACGAGAGAAAGAAAGAGAAGAAATTGGGAGGAAGAAAGTTAAAAGGGAGAAGGATGAGTAAAAAGAAGAAGAAGAAGAAGTAGTAAAAAATAATCTTTTAGTAGGAGGAGAAACGAGAGAAAGAAAGAGAAGAAATTGGGAGGAAGAAAGTTAAAAGGGAGAAGGATGAGTAAAAAGAAGAAGAAGAAGAAGAAAAAGTAAAAAATAATCTTTTAGTAGGAGGAGAAACGAGAGAAAGAAAAAGAAGAAATTGGGAGGAAGAAAGTTAAAAGGGAGAAGGATGAGTAAAAAGAAGAAGAAGAAGAAGAAGAAAAAGTAAAAAATAATCTTTTAGTAGGAGGAGAAACGAGAGAAAGAAAGAGAAGAAATTGGGAGAAAGAAAGTTAAAAAGGAGAAGGATGAGTAAAAAGAAGAAGAAGAAGAAGAAGAAAAAGTAAAAAATAATCTTTTAGTAGGAGGAGAAACGAGAGAAAGAAAAAGAAGAAATTGGGAGGAAGAAAGTTAAAAGGGAGAAGGATGAGTAAAAAGAAGAAGAAGAAGAAGAAGAAGAAGAAAAAGTAAAAAATAATCTTTTAGTAGGAGGAGAAACGAGAGAAAGAAAGAGAAGAAATTGGGAGAAAGAAAGTTAAAAGGGAGAAGGATGAGTAAAAAGAAGAAGAAGAAGAAGAAAAAGTAAAAAATAATCTTTTAGTAGGAGGAGAAACGAGAGAAAGAAAGAGAAGAAATTGGGAGAAAGAAAGTTAAAAGGGAGAAGGATGAGTAAAAAGAAGAAGAAGAAGAAGAAAAAGTAAAAAATAATCTTTTAGTAGGAGGAGAAACGAGAGAAAGAAAGAGAAGAAATTGGGAGAAAGAAAGTTAAAAGGGAGAAGGATGAGTAAGAAGAAGAACAAGAAGAAGAAGAAGAAGAAGAAGAAGAAGAAGAAAAAGTAAAAAATAATCTTTTAGTAGGAGGAGAAACGAGAGAAAGAAAGAGAAGAAATTGGGAGAAAGAAAGTTAAAAGGGAGAAGGATGAGTAAGAAGAAGAAGAAGAAAATAACTATAATAATAATAATAATAATAATAATAATAATAATAATAATAATCTAGACGCCCTTAACGTCGTACCGATTACAAAGGATAAGTGGGTAAAAAAAGAGACGAAAAACAAATAACAGTGTCAAATATGCGTGCGTCTCAGATATGGTCGAGTAGGGCGGACCGACCCTCCCTGGACGCTGTCCCCTTCCCCCTGTCGCTTTAATGACAATTCTCCATACAGCTTTGACAAGGAAATTGCTAGTCCCTATTTCGTTCTCGTACAATTCAAAGGAAAATAACCTGCTTGCCGGGGATTAAATGATCCCTTTTATGATGGAAATGACACTTTTTCAATTCTACGGGCTTCACAGTTCCAATAATCTTTACCTAACAGAAACTCTTTTATTTAAGGGGAACACGCAAGCAAACACGTTTCATTTTTTCGTGTTTTTTTTTTTTGTCCCCGTGTGAAATACATTGTGTCAAAACAAGATCCTTTCTTCTTTTATCACTTTAACCAGTAACGACTTTATAACTACTTAATAAATGTTATAATATTTACTATCTCAAAGTACTGTGTGGTTGTAAGGCCAGGTGGGGTCCCAGGGTTGCTGGCACCTCGGGTAAGCTGAACATCGGCGCACTTGCAAGTATATATATATTAGTCATTCGTAGAAAGATTTGTTTCGCTGTATCACAGCTCAGCAGTACGGTTAGACATCCGATTGCTTCTAGCCAGGATTGAAACCCGACCAAATTGACCTCAGACGGCGATTCTACCTCTGAGCTATGGTAGAGAAAGGTGAACATTTGCGTGTTTTATACAATGTAAATACACGGCAGTAGCCGAGAGTGTTCAAATTCATTACTTAATGAGATTATATATATATATAATTTTCACTAGGGAAAAACTAAAAATACAAAATAACTCCTGCCCATGCAGTTGTAAGAACATACAGATCCAATCAACCCAAGGATTATCTGCCATATTTGTCCCATAATTAAAAAATTGAACTATTAAATAGCATAACAGGAAAATTAATGAGCAGGCGTTATTTTGTATATTATTTTTCCCTGGTGAAAATTATACACACACACATACATATATATATATATATATATATATATAGTTTATTGAGGCAGCAAATAATTTTCTAAACATATGCTGTTAAATATAAGAGACAATGAATGTCTATTATGTTTAATCATGAGCCGTTCTAAACGTCGTATTTTGGCTTTAATTTCAGTTGAAAATAAAGACAAAAATTGTAGTTCAGTCTAAATAACCTCTCTGAAGATGGCTCATGTGAGCCGAAATCTTAGAAGCAAATCAATAAAAAATTATCCAAATGTTGGAGAATTTTTGTCTTTATTTTCAACTGAAATTAGAGCCAAAATACGATGTTTAGAACAGCTCATGATTAAACATAATAGACATTCATTGTCTCTTATATTTAACAGCATATGTTTAGAAATATATATATATATAATTCAGTAATGAATTTGAACACTTAAAAAACGACTAAAAAATCGAATTTGGAGTAGATAGACTAATTGGAGTAGATAGACTAAACTATCGCCCGGTTCACACTCCACCCACGTCTATTGAACAGGTGAAGAGGCTCATCCCTTGTTCCTTGTTTAGGATGTGGTTTCCGGATTTCTCTTTTCCAATCTTTTCTTTCCTACGTAGCCCCCTGCGCTTCAGTGGCGTTTCCGCCTTGCTCGGGGTGATAAGATTAAAAAAAAAAAAAAAAATACCATGACAGAAAAGTTAATGAGCAGGCTTTATTTGGTATTTTTAGTTTTTCCCTAGTGAAAATTATATATATATATATATATATATATAGATATAGATATATAGATATTATCTCATTAAGTAATATGTGGCTCTAAGGCCAGGTGCTGTCCCAGAGTTGCTGGCACCCCGGGTAAGCTGAACATTGGCGCACTTGCAAGTATATATATATATATATATATATATATATATATATATATATATCCGAGTGGGTACAGAACGAAGAAAGATTGTCGAGGACATATATTAAAAAATAATGTAGATGTTCTAAAACATAATATATATATTTATATTTGCATAAAGATCAGTTTCGCTTTATCACAGCTCAGCTTTATAGACATGACTAACTGGGTAGAAGATTATCCTGCAGTAGGTTGCCATTGCTTTCAGCAGTAGACTGGTTGCCAGCCAAGGCTATAGAATCCAATCTGTCCTATTATTTAACCCATGACTGAAGGGATGAGACGGATTAATACATTTCTCAAGTGTATTTGTGCAAAAGTGAATGCAATGAATGCAACTGGAATTCGAACTCAGCTCCCTGATTTGTCATTCCGAGCCGATATCCGATATATATTTTTCGATTTTCTTAAGTCTTCCTCGTTGCTCACATTCTCAGTCCATGGTATTGTCAGAATTTTTTTGTAGAACCATATTTTAGTTGCTTCCAACACTTCTTTTCAGCTGAGAGGACCTTGGAATTTACAGATAAGTAAAAGTTATCTGTAGAGAGCCATGATCGCCCACGTCCTGAAGCAAATGACATTTAAAATATTTCTTTTTTTTTTTTCGATAAAGTTGGGAAGGAAAGTAAAGAATAGAGAGAAAAAAATCTAAAGTGAAAGGAAGAACAAAAAAAAAAAAGACAGACCTTAAGTTGTCCGAATTAAAAAAAAAAAAGTTGCGGGGGCGGGGGAAAGCTAATGTGGGAAAAGAGAAATAATTAAAAAAAATGTAATGCAATCTGATGGAGACGTTTTTACTTTATGAAATGTAAATCTAAAAAAAAAAAAAATGACACAAAGGAAATTAAAATCGTGATCACCCCCAACCCGTAGCCTCGCGTCACCTAACGCACAGACCCAGTACAGCAGTAGAGATTTTTTTTTTCCACACCAGCCATTAAGTTCTGTCTCCGTTCACACAAACACCATAACCGAATATTACTTTTAAGAAACGATCAAATTGTTATTAGCTTTCATTAAGGACTTCAGTGTCGGGCGTACAGGAAAAGAAGACGAAAGTAAAAACAGGAAAAAGGAAAGGCAAACTATATAATTGAATAACGGAGCCATTTCTAAAGTCCTCCCTAGAAAATATAAGTAAAGAAATAAGGATTTTGGAAGTTTTAGACGTAATTTTGATGGGAAAAAACAAAATGAATAACAGTTGCAGTGCGAGGAAGAGAAAGCGAAAAAATATATATAGACAGAGAGACGATGTAGTTTTGCAAGCAAAGTAATTTATCACCGCTAAAATAAATTTAGAACAGAGCGAAAATTTGATTGATTTGTTTTTAAGGAGTCATCAACAAGGTTATTTCAGTCAGTCAAGTGCCATACGTGATATACGCTTTGGGCGATCATGTCTCGAAAAAGACATAACTGACTGGGCAGAAGATTATCCCACAGTAGGTTGGCATTACCTCCTGCGATAGACTGGTTGCCAGTAAAGCCTATAGAACCCAATCTGTCCTATTATTTGACTCATAGCTAGAGGGAGAAGAGATGTATTATATTATTAAGAAGTAATTAGTGGGGGATCAGTTTATTACTTCATAACAATATAAAACTGATCCCCTACTTTATGTCCAGCAGACGCCTTAATCACGTTTTCAACTATTATATTCAGTCAGTCAGTTATGTGCCATACGTGATACACTCTTTGGGCGATCATGTCTCGAAAGAGACATGATTTACTGGGCAAAAGATTATCCCGCAGGAAGACTAGTAGGGCTGCGGTAGACTAGTTGCCAGCCAAGGCTATACAACCCAATCTGTCCTATTATTTGACTCATAGCTAGAGGGTGAAGAGATGTATAATATTATTAAGTAGTAATAAGTGGGAGATCAGTTTATTACTTCATAACAATATAAAGCTGATCCCCCACTTTATCCTTATTACAAGCCTTAATCATGTTTGCAACTATTATATTCAGTCAGTCAGTAATATGCCATACGTGATACACGCTTTGGGCGATCATGTCTCGAAAGAGACATGACTGACTGGGCAAAAGATTATCCCGCAGTAGGTTGCCATTACTTTCTGCCGTAGACTAGTTGCCAGCCAAGGTTATAGAACCCAATCTATCCTGTTATTTAACCCATACTAGGAAGTAAGGGACGGATTAATACCTTTCCCAAGGGTATTTGCGCGTAAGTGAATGCAAGGAATTCAACTGGGATTCGAACTCGGCTCCCTGATTTCTCGTTCGGAGCCGATATCCACTGCACCACAACGTACATATATGATCTAAAAAGGAGGAGTCAACCGTAATCGGTATTATTGAGCCATCGTGAACGGTTGCATAGAATATGGAGATTTCCTAAACGCAGCTTAGATGTGGCACAAGACCGAAAGTATGGGACACCCAGTGAGGATCGAACTCACTACTCAATTGTAATGATTCTAGCGAGACAAGCTTGCTAACCATTGCACCACCTCGAGGTGCCCTAAGAATTTTCTAAGAGTAGCTTAAATGTGCCACAAGGCCGAATGTATCGGACACCCAGTGAGGATCGAACTCACTACTCAATAGTTGCATAGAATTTGACTCTCTAGAGTTACAGAGAGTTTTGAATTTGGAAGGTTTTTTTTGGTTTTTTTTAGAACGGTTTCCACCCAAGGCTATAGAATACTAAAAAATAAAAATTGTCAAAAATATATTGCCAAGTTTATTTTTACTTCAGAAAAATGCACAAACAAAAATTATGTTACAGTGCACTAGGTAAAAAGTAAGTTCTGCTATTTTACCCATAGGTGAGGGAAAAATAATTGGGTTGGTACCTTTCACGACCGGTATTGGAACTCATCTCTACAAACCGAAATAAAACACTGTTCAACAGTGCCTCCTCTAGAATATTGTCCTCTTCAGTGTCTTTATTACATCAAATCCGTATTATTACCTCAAATCCGTATCATTACCTCAAATCCGTATCATTACCTCAAATCCGTATCATTACCTCAAATCCGTATCATTACCTCAAATCCGTATCATTACCTCAAATCCGTATCATTACCTCAAATCCTATCTTACCTCAAACCGTATTCATTACCTCAAATCCGTATTATTACCTCAAATTCCGTATCCTTCCTCAAATCCGTATTATTACCTCAAATCCGTATTATTACCTCAAATCCGTATCATTACCTCAAATCCGTATTATTACCTCAAATCCGTATTATTACCTCAAATCCGTATTATTATCCATAGTAACGTTCAGATTTAATTTCTGAGACGGCGAATTAACATTTTTTTTACACCTTTTATATTTTCTTGTTATCCAACTTATGAAAAAAAAAAAAAAAAAAAAAAAAAAAAACAACCTGTAAAAACGGTTTTTTATAATCACCGAATTTAATCTACGTTGAGCCGGGCCAGTACCTCCATGGGTGACTGATATTGAATACGAGGTGCTGTAAGCTTAGATGTGCGGGTGGTGTACTGGACAATGATCCGGAATTGAGAATCGAAGAGCCGAGTTCCAGTATTAGTTGGGTTCATTTTATTCAGTTACGTGTAAATTCCCTTGGGAAATATGTAAATCCTCCTCTTCCACCAGAGCTATATGTTAATTAATTCAACTTTTTTCAATTTACGTGACCACCAAAAAATCTTACAGGCTAAAATATTTCCTGGCTTTAAATAACCCATTTAGGTATGTGTCTGAGTTCGAGTTTTATTTAACGGCATATCAACACTTTTGTGGGTTATTTAAAGCCAAAAAGGTGAGCGTTTAAGGTATTTTGATTATAATGAGAAGGTTGAATTAGCTTAGATGTGACACAAGGCCAAAGGGCCTAGTGAAAATCGAACTCAAGACTCGATTGTAATACTTCTAGCGAAACAAGCTTGTTAACCATTACACCACGACGAAGTGCCCTAAACGGTGAAAAGAAGAAAAAAAAAGTTAAAAAAAAAAGGAGCACGCTTTTAAGGGTTTCTTTTTATATTTTTTTATATTTTTTACTGACCCAGTATCTCTTCATCGTCACACCACAAACGTTAGAGAGGAAAGGGGAAAAAATATTTCCAAAAATCCAAGCGTAATGTCAGACTGACAGACAGACATAAAGACAGACAAACCGAGTCACTGACTCAAGTAAACTCCTCTATCATGTTAAGGTCGATTTGACGGTCGTGATAGGATAGGTTTGAAACCTGGTTTAGGAAGAAGGAAAGGCCAGATGAGTACGGAATTTAAATGTGTGGGAGGAAGAATGTGGCGTGTAAAGAGTCTTTTTCTTCTTCTATGTGCCCTGTCCCTTCAGGATGTAGGCGATCATGGTTCTCCACGTCTCCCTATCCCTGGTGGCTCCTAGTATGTTTGCTCCTGTTACACCTTACAACCCCCATTCCGTCATCCACCTGATCAGGCCCTGCAAATATGTTATCCGCTGCTTTCCTCTGTCTCTCTTTCCTTCTATTTGGCCTGTCAGTATCAAGTTCTCCATCCTTATTGCATGTCCCAGGAACTTCAGTTGTCTCTTACTGATGCTCAGTATTAATTTGCTTTTCGTTGCCATTCTATCCAACACCTCATCGTTTGCTTGCATGCTAAGTCCACGATATCCGCAGCATCCTTCTGTAGAACCACATTCCGCTGCTTCAAGTTTTGTCCTCATTTTCGATGATATTGTCCAGCATTCACTGCCGTATTGAAGAACTGACATCACATAGCAATCCATCACTCTTTTCTTTCTTTCTAGTGAAAATTTCCTGTGTGTTAATACTTTACTCAGCTTCTGAAACGCGTCCTTTGCCATGCCAATTCGCCTTCGGATCTCTGTGTCGCACTTTCCGTCTTCTGTTAGAACACTTCCTAGATATTTAAATTTTTGTTCTTGCTTGGTTCTAGTATTCCCCAACTGTTTTTGGCATTTTGGGTTGCTCTTTTTGCTGATGACCATGCATTCAGTTTTCTTAAACTTTATTTGTAGTCCTTTTTTGCCACTCTCCACAGCTACCTTCTGTAGGAGGTCTTTTAGTTTTCTTTCCGTGTCTGCAATCAGTCTAGGGGGAAGAAACTTGAAGGAAAAGGTACTAACGGTGCCCACCCCTTTTACTTGACGCCTTTTACTTTACTAGCCGAGTTCGAATTCAAGTTTAATCCTTGCATTCACTTTCGCACAAATACCCTTGAGTAAGGTATTAATCCATCTCTTCCCTCCAGTTATGAGTTAATAGCCTTAGCTGGCAACCAGTCTATCACAAAAAGCAATGGCAACCTACTGCAGGATAATCTTCTGCCCAGTCAGTTATGTCTCTTTCGAGACATGATCACCCAAAGCGTATATCACGTATGACACTGATTTATATCACGTATATCACGTATGAAACTGACTGATTTCTTCTTTTATGTGACGTGTCCCCTCAGGATGTAGGAAATCATAGCTCTCTACTTTTTCCTGTCTGTTATTGCTCTTAATATATATTTTCCTGTTATTTCTCCCAAACTTTGCTCATTTGTTTAATCCTATCAAGTATGACACGCACTGTTTATCCTTGTCTGTCCTTCCCTCTATCAGCACTGTGAGCATCAGATTCTCCAAGCCTTCTTTCTACATGACGTGTCCCAGAAATTTTATCTGTCTCTTCCTGATGTTAAGTAAAAGTTTTCTTTTTCGTTTTCAGTCTCACCCAAACGTTGTCGTTGCTCACATGTTCGCTTCTTGACATGCTAGGCATCCTTTTGTGGAATCACATTTCGGTTGCCTCACGTCTTTAGTTTATCCTTGAGGAGATTGTCCAGCATTGACTGCCGTATAGGAGGACTGATATTACGTAAACGTTCAGTACTCTTTTCTTTGTTTCTGTTGCTTCAAATCTCTTCTTCATCTGTGAGGAGATTGTCCAGCATTCACTGGCATATAGGAGGACAGATATCACGTAACGGTCCAGTACTCTTTTCTTTGTTGCCAACGAAATCTTCATGCCTCTCAATACTCTCTTAGAATGCGTCCTTGTCAATGTAAATATATCACAGACCTTCAAAACATAACAATTTAGGTACCTCTATTAAATCGCTAAAAAACAGCATAGTAAAAAAAGACTCCAAACTTAATAAAAACGACCTTTTTCCATCAAAATGTTCATATTATTATTAAGAGGAAAGATCAAAGTAATTTTTAATTATTAAAAAAAAAATTAATTCCTTCTAACATTTTCGAAATTTTGGCAGAAAATCTTGTTTTGATTTGAGTTAGTGGGTAACCAAAACGTTACGAGAGTTTACAATGGAAAACGTAATGATTACATCATCCACTTTTTTCCGGTTACAAACACATTAATTTAGAAATTCTCGCAAAAATCAAATCATTGTCGGAATTTAATGAAACTTTTAGTACTCATTCGCAAATGAATGAAATTATTTTGAAATTATTACTTTTTAAAATCTTTTTTTTTTCACGTCTGTTATCCCCCTCCATGTAAATCCATGAAATTTAATAAATTTTACTTTGTTGCGGTAAATAGTTTCATTATTTAAACGCAAGACTAACTGGAGAATCTAAATCTATAACTTTTAATGTAAAAACCTGCTTCAAAGAGTAAAATAAAAATGCAATAAAACTCTGATATTATTTAATTTGATAAGCTTTTAATTGCTTGAAGAAATAAATAATAAAAGTTATAGGGGTATCAGGAAGAGGGTAAGAGAAGGATGAGAATACTGATGAGAGTGGAGTGGTCGGAGAAAGGAGCATGAGAGAGAGGATGCAGGTTAGTGAGATAGAAGATGACTATTTACCTTACATTTAAATTCTTAGAGATTGTAGCTGTCAGGAAAGCAAGTATACGGAAAGTGAATTCCACAGGTGGGAAGTGCGAGAAAAGAAGCTGTTGGAGTAGAAGTTATGGTTACATTTTATTGGCTTCACTGAGAAAGGGTGGAACCTAGTTGGTAGTCTAGTAACACGAGTAAATTAATACACAGAGGGCACCAGTGAGCTAAGTTCATCGGAGCAGTAGCCGTGAAAGTATTTGTAGAAGAGACACAGGGAAGAGACGTTACGCCGGTAGGAAAGTAACTGAAGCAGAGCTACCAAGTCGGGACCGATCACATTACAAATTATCTATTGGATTTTGTCAAGAACACCAAGGTGACTAGCAGGGACACCGGACTAGATGTGGCAGCAGTTTCAATACATGGGCGGAAGGATATCGTAATAATACCCAATAAAATAAATAAATATACATCTGGGTACAGAAAAAGCGAAAGAAAGTATTGACGAATGAAAACGAGGCTAGTTTAAAATGGAGAGAAAGATAATCGAAAAACGAGATTTGGAGAGAGAATACGAGTTAGGAAAAATAGATTTCCAGACGTGGAGGAATGAAAAAGAGTCTAAGCGAGAGTTTAAAATGGAAAGAGAAGAGTTGGAAAGCAAGAGAGACGAGAGAAAAGAAGATCAGAGTTTAAAAGAAAGATAATTTAGAAAGAGAGAAAGAAAGTGAATGAGAAAGAGGAGATTATTAAAAAAAAAAAAAAAAAAAAAAACAAGGAAAAAAGCCAAAGAAAGGAAAAGAAAAGTTTCTTGATGAATAAGTTGATGACGCACACTAAGATGTTTACGGTTCGGTAAAGATACGCCCTAATTTTTTTTTCTTTCCTTATTCGAAATACTGACAAAATTTTGTTATGATTCGTTATCGCAACAATACAGCGACAGCGGGTGACGCAGATGAGAAAAAGGCACACAAGAGCAACAAATGCAGATAATGCTAGCATACTGAATGGCAAAGGCAAAAGAAAACAGAACAACTGCAAAAATACCAGGACCTCGCCTGGGAATTGAAGAAGCTATGAGAGACAATGGTTGTTTGGTGTATGGCTAAGTCTTGAAGGTATATTACAATGCGTTTGGTAAAATGAAGGAAGGCAAAGAAGGTGTTGGGTATTACCTATTTTTTGTTTTTTAATCATATCACCCCGAGAAAGGCGGTAACGCCACTGATGAGCAGGGGGCTACATAAGAGTGAAAAGATTGGGAAAGAGAAAGCCGGAAACCACATCCTAAACAGGGAACAAGGGATGAGCCTGTTCACCTGTTCAATAGACGTGGGTGGAGTGTGAACCGGGCGATACTTTACACTATCTACTCCAATTTATTATTCATTTCGAGATCAAAATCTCATTTTTCAGAATTGCAGGAGAGCTTCTATCTATCTATCTCAATCTTTGCATATCTATCTATCTATCTATTCCTATCTCTATCTCTATCTATCTATCTATATATCTCTATCTCTATCTATCTATCTATATATCTCTATCTCTATCTATCTATCTATATATCTATCTATCTATCTATCTATTATCTCTATCTATCTATCTATCTATATATCTCTATCTATCTATATCTCTATATATCTCTATCTATCTATATCTCTATATATCTCTATCTATCTATCTATCTATCTATATATCTCTATCTATCACTCTCTATCTATCTATATATCTCTCTATATATATATCTATCTATATATATCTATCTATCTATCTATCTATCTATCTATCTATCTATCTATCTATCTCTCTCTCTCTATCTATCTATCTATCTATCTCTCTATCTATCTATCTATATCTATCTATCTATCTATCTATCTATCTATCTATTTCTATCCCTATCTATCTATCTATCTGATTAGGTCTTGAAAGCTGTCACAATGCGTTTAGTAAAATAAAGGAAGGTAAAGAAGGTGTTGGATATTACCTATTTATTATTCATTAATATTTCGAAATCAAAATCTCATTTTCAGAATGGTAGGAAAGCTTGTTTTCGCATTCGTACGTGAACCGTGCCTTTCAACGAATGGTCATTTTTCGCTGCTACTACTGTTGTTAATTGTAGTGGGTGTGTGTGTGTACCTGTAAATGTGTTTGAACATGAATGTGTGTGTTGTTATTAATGAATAATAAACCGGTAATACCCAACACCCCCACCCTCCCCCATTCTACCAAAGCACTATGATAGCCTTCAAGACCTAACCATACACCAAATATAAACAATGCCTCAAGCAAATTAGAAATCTTTCCATTGGTTAATTATTTATTTATTTTTAATCATATCAAGCAAAACATTTTACTACCACTGGTGTGCAGGGGGTTACATAGGAGGAAAGTCATGAGACAGAGTGACAAGTTATATGGGGGTGTCAGGAAGTGGGTAAGAAAAGGATGAGAATACTGATGAGAGTGAAGTGGATGGAAAAAAGAGCATGAGAGAGGATGCAAGTTAGTGAGATAGGAGATGACTATTGACTTTACATTTAAATTCTTGGAGATTGTAGCTGTCTAGAAAGCAAGTACATGGAAGGGAATCCCACAGGCGGGAAGTGCGAGAAAAGAAGATGATGGAGTAGAATTTGCGTTTACATTTTTTGGTTTCACAGTAAAAGGGTGGGACCTAGTTGCTTTCAAGTAAGTATGTTTATGTGTTTATGGTTTATACATGTGTGCCTTGACACACTTACGGGCGCGCGCGTACACACACACACACACACACGAACAAACATTACAATTAACGAGAACAGTAGCAGCGAAAGATGAGCATTCGATGAAAGGCACGGGCCACCAACAGACGTGAAATTAAGCTATCCTATCATTTTGAAGATGAGACTCTGATCTCGAAATATTAATGAATAATAAATAGGTAATACCTAAAATCTTCATTACTTTCCTTTATTTTATTAAACGCATTGTGATAATCTTTAAAACCTACCCATACACCAAATTGGAATTGTTTCAAATATAAGCAAAAAGCTGTGGTATATATTTAGCCACTACCAGAAAGTCTTAGACCATTACCAGGAAGTCTTAGACCATTACCAGCAAAAAGTCTTAGATCATTACCGGAATGTCTTAGACCATTATCAGAAAGTCTTAGAACATTATTGGGAAGCCTTAGACCATTACCAGAAAGTCTTAGGCCATTATTAGGAAGTCTTAGACCATTATCAGAAAGTCTTAGACCATTATCAGAAAGTCTTAGACCATTATCAGAAAGTCTTAGACCATTATCAGAAAGTCTTAGACCATTATCTGAAAGCCTTAGACCATTACCTGGAAGTCTTAGACCATTACCTGGAAGTCTTAGACCATTATTAGGAAGTCTTAGACCATTATTAGGAAGTCTTAGACCATTACGAGAAAATATTAGACCATTACCAGAAAATATTTGACCATTATTATGAAGTCTTAGACCATAACCAGAAAATCTTAGACCATTATTAGGAAATCTTAGACCATTAGTAGGAAGTCTTAGACCATTATTAGGAAGTCTTAGACCATTACGAGAAAATATTAGACCATTACCAGAAAATATTTGACCATTATTATGAAGTCTTAGACCATAACCAGAAAATCTTAGACCATTATTAGGAAATTTTAGACCATTAGTAGGAAGTCTTAGACCATTACCAGAAAATCTTAGACCATTAGTAGGAAGTCTTAGACCATTACCAGGAAGTCTTAGACCATTACCAGGAAGTCTTAGACCATTACCAAAAAGTCTTAGACCATTATTAGGAAGTCTTAAACCATTTTTAGGAAGTCTTAAACCATTTTTAGGAAGTCTTAGACCATTACCAGAAAATATTAAACCATTATTAGGAAGTCTTAAACCTTTACTAGAAAGTCTCAGACCATTATTAAGAAGTCTTAAACCATTATTAGGAAGTCTTAGACCATCACCTGAAAGTCTTAGACCATCATTACGAAGTTTAAGACCTTTACCAGAAAGTCTGAGACCATTATTAGGAAGTCTTAGACCATTACCAGGAAGTCTTAGACCATTACCAGGAAGTCTTAGACAGTTACCAGGAAGTCTTAGACAGTTACCAAGAAGTCTTAGACAGTTACCAAGGAAGTCTTAGACAGTTACCAGGAAGTATAAGACCATTTGCTTGTGATATTACAAATTAAGACTTTCTGGTATTACAAATTCATGATTTTTCAATTAGGTATTTGAAGATTTTGTCTATGAATCAATAAATATTGTTTATTGACTCCTTTTGGCGACGCGACTATAGATTCTTTCTTGCCAGGAGGCATTTGGAAAATGACAAAAAAAGTAATTATGTTTGTGACGTATTTTTCAATTAACCGAACCTGACTGTTCCCCAACAGCTATAAATATGAAAAAAAGAATATATTTACTAAATATGCAATACTGAGTGTAGTCGAGGACAGAAGGAAACGGTAACAGGAGAAATAGATATAAATAGACGATTAACTGATATAAATCATAGAACTTAAAAGAAAAGACGAGACGGGGAGACTGAAAGTTGATCATTGGCGGTAAAAAAAGCAACAGAAAGAAGTAACCACGTGTGAAGAAGATAAAAATGAGTGACGGTTATAGAAGAGGTAGGAAAGAAGGAAGATAAAATGAAAAAGAAAATAAGAAATGATATTAATAAAAGAGAAAGCGAGATGAGAGTGACGAAAAACGAAAAAGACTGCGGCAGAAAATATGGACGCAGCAAAATGGAGAGTTTACTCTTTAAGCGCCGCCTAGATATGGCACAAGGCCGAAAGTATGGGGTACCCAACGAGGATCGAACTTACTATTCAGGTATAATAAGGTCGAGGGAGAAATGGAGAGAAAGTGCGTGGGAAGAGAAAAGAAAGAAGGAAGAGATTGTGGGAGATTAGGAAATAGTCTTAGAAAGGAAAAAAAAAAACAACGAAAGAAAGAAGGAAGGAAAGAAAAAGAAAGAAAGAGAGAGGAACGAGATTGCAGCAGAGAAACGAAAAAAGATGTTGCATGAAAATAGTAACAAATGAAGAAGTCGCAAGACAAAAGACAGAATAGACTTCGAGAGAAAAGGTGGAAAATAAGGAAAACACTTCGAGAGAAAAGGTGGAAAATAAGGAAAACACTTCGAGAGAAAAGGTGGAAAATAAGGAAGGCACTTCGAGAGAAAAGGTGGAAAATAAGGAAAGCACTTCGAGAGAAAAGGTGGAAAATAAGGAAAGCACTTCGAGAGAAAAGGTGGAAAATAAGGAAAGCACTTCGAGAGAAAAGGTGGAAAATAAGGAAAGCACTTCGAGAGAAAAGGTGGAAAATAAGGAAAACACTTCGAGAGAAAAGGTGGAAAATAAGGAAAACACTTCGAGAGAAAAGGTGGAAAATAAGGAAAACACTTCGAGAGAAAAGGTGGAAAATAAGGAAAGCACTTCGAGGGAAAAGGTGGAAAATAAGGAAAACACTTCGAGAGATAAGGGTTAATTGAAGGAATAATCTTCGAAGGAAGAAGTGGAAAAGAAGGAAAAGTCATCGATAAAATGTAGAAAGGATTCGAGAGAAGAACAAAAGAAGGAAAAAACACCAAGCGAAAGTGTCAAAATATTTCAAAAGATGAGATGGAAACGAAGCAATAGACTTCGAAAGAAAATGTTTGAAAGGTATTAATCCGTCTCTTCCCTCAAGTTATGGGTTAAATAAATCTTCTACTGGGCATATTGTTATAAAGTTATAAACTGATCCCCTAGTAATTCTGTCAGACAGTAAAGTGCCATACGTGATACACGCTTGGGCGTTCATGTCTCGAAAGAGACATGACTGACTGGGCAGAAGATTATCTCGTTGCCATTGCTTTCTGCGGTAGACTGGTTGCCAGCCAAGGCTATAGAACCCAATCTGTCCTGTTATTTAACCCATAACTGGAAGGAATAGACGGATTAATACATTTCCCAAGGGTATTTGCGCGTAAGTGAATGCAATGAATTCGGCTGGAATTCGAACTCGGCTCCCCGATTTCTCGTTCCGAGCCGATATCCAACCCCAGTAATTACTGCTTAATAATATAATAGATTTGGTTCGGAATTAGGCATCGTAGAGGTAAGTTCCAATTCCATCTGGGTCCATTTATTCACTTCCACGCAAATACCATCCTGAAGATATGAGTCCACCGTTTCTGCCCCCCAAACTATGGGCTAATTAATAAAAACTGTATCACTAAATTATTATCTGTCAGTCAGTTAAGTGCCATACGTGATACACGCTTTGGGCGATCATGTCTCGAAAGAGACATGACTGACTGGGAAGAAGATTATCCCGCAGTAGGTTGCCATTACTTTCTGCCGTAGACTGGTTGCCAGCCAAGGCTATAGAACCCAATCTGTCCTGTTATTTAATCCATAACTGGAAGGAAGAGACGGATTAATACCTTTCCCAAGGGTATTTGCGCGTAAGTGAATACAATGGATTCAACTGAAATTTGAACTCGGCTCTCCGATCTCTCGTTCCGAGCCGATATCCAATGCACAACAACGCACATCCGAGAAGAGGAGAGAAAGAAGAAAAAAAAAGTGGAAGTGAAAGAGAGAAGAGAGAAAGAATGAAGATTACAAGGGGGAAGAAAAGAGAGAGAGAGAGAGAGAGAGCGAGAGAGAGAGAGAGAGCGATAAAAGAACGAAGACCAAAGAGACGGTGGCGGTAAGTGGGCGGGGGTGGGGGGTAGAAATCGAGAGAAAAGAAAGAAGAGAAAAGCCTGTAAAGAAGAAAAGGTTCTTCTGGGTTGGAAGAAAATGAGAATATCTTAGGAGAAATCTAACGTAAAGACAACAAAAAACGAAAGAAAGTAAAACTCCCGAGAATAAGAAACAGTGAAAAGAAGAAACGATTGAATAGATGAATGTACGGAAGCAAAGAATTGATAACAACGGCTAGAAGGGCTGAAATATCAGCAGACTGTAAAATAGGAAAGAAAAAAAAATGCGAGTGGAACTGACAGTATTCGGTGTGTGGAATTAGCTCACCGTCTGGAATAGTTGTCAATGTTTGAATGTGTGCTAATCAGACGCTGGGTTGAAATTCGTTTGCTACAATAAAATCTCTGGCAATTTATGGCTCCTTTGTCTGATCGAAGTTGATATATTATTGACATATTACATCGGTTACGGGTGAGAATGTTCAGAGACGGTGGGAATTTTATTTGATTATTATAGCTCAAAAGACGAAGTGAATAAGACAGAATTGAAAAGAAAGTCTGATGTAAGAAACGATATATATATATATATATATATATATATATATATATATATATGTATGGGTGTAAATTATATATTGAAATTATATAATGCTTACAAACTTATGTAACCGGTGATATAATGAGTATAAATAAATACTTTGTTTCTGCAGAAGCATTTACACAGTTGATAAGAAAGTCAGGAACATAATATTAAGTGTAAATAATTTTGCAACCTAAATTCATAGTAAAATTTCTCACTACAGAAAGGGATTGGTAAGTGTTTTACCATAGAAATGCTTTGGAAATTATTTTAACAGGGGAATTCATTGGAAATGATTTGACTATAGGAAAGCATTGGAAATGATTTTACTGTAGCAAAGCATTGGAAATGATTTTACTATTGGAAAGCATTGGAAATGATTTTACTGTAGCAAAGCATTGGAAATGATTTTACTGTAGCAAAGCATTGGAAATGATTTTACTATAGGAAAGCATTGGAAATGATTTTACTGTAGTAAAGCATTGGAAATGATTTGACTATAGGAAAGCATTGGAAATGATTTTGCAGTAGCAAAGCATTGGAAATGATTTTACTGTAGCAAAGCATTGGAAATGATTTTACTGTAGCAAAGCATTGGAAATGATTTTACTGTAGCAAAGCATTGGAAATGATTTTACTATAGGAAAGCATTGGAAATTATTTTACTGTAGTAAAGCATTGGAAATGATTTTACTATAGGAATGAATTGGAAATGATTTTACTATAGGAATGAATTGGAAATGATTTTACTATAGGAAAGCATTGCAAATGATTTTACTATAGGAAAGCATTGGAAATTATTTTACTGTAGTAAAGCATTGGAAATGATTTTACTATAGGAATGAATTGGAAATGATTTTACTATAGGAAAGCATTGGAAATGATTTTACTATAGGAAAGCATTGGAAATTATTTTACTGTAGTAAAGCATTGGAAATGATTTTACTATAGGAATGAATTGGAAATGATTTTACTATAGGAATGAATTGGAAATGATTTTACTATAGGAAAGCATTGCAAATGATTTTACTATAGGAAAGCATTGCAAATGATTTTACTATAGGAATGCATTGGAAATGATTTTACTGTAGTAAAGCATTGGAAATGATTTTACTATAGGAATGCATTGGAAATTATTTTACTATAGGAATGCATTGGAAATTATTTTACTATAGGAATGCATTGGAAATGATTTTACAATAGGAATGCATTGGAAATGATTTTACTATAGGAAAGCATTGGAAATGATTTTACTGTAGTAAAGCATTGGAAATGATTTTACTGTAGGAAAGAATTGGAAATGATTTTACTATAGGAAAGCATTGGAAATGATTTTACTATAGGAATGCATTGGAAATGATTTTACTATAGGAAAGCATTGGAAATGATTTTACTGTAGCAAAGCATTGGAAATGATTTTACTGTAGCAAAGCATTGGAAATGACTTTACTGTAGCAAAGCATTGGAAATGATTTTACTGTAGAAAAGCATTGGAAATGATTTTACTGTAGCAAAGCATTGGAAATGACTTTACTGTAGCAAAGCATTGGAAATGATTTTACTGTAGCAAAGCATTGGAAATGATTTTACTGTAGGAATGAATTGGAAATGATTTTACTGTAGGAAAGCATGAGAAATGATTTTACTATAGGAATGCATTGGAAATGATTTTACTATAGGAATGCATTGGAAATGATTTTACTATAGGAATGCATTGGAAATGATTTTACTATAGGAAAGCATTGGAAATGATTTTACTGTAGTAAAGCATTGGAAATGATTTTACTGTAGGAAAGAATTGGAAATGATTTTACTATAGGAAAGCATTGGAAATGATTTTACAATAGGAATACATTGGAAATGATTTTACTATAGGAAAGCATTGGAAATGATTTTACTGTAGCAAAGCATTGGAAATGATTTTACTGTAGCAAAGCATTGGAAATGACTTTACTGTAGCAAAGCATTGGAAATGATTTTACTGTAGCAAAGCATTGGAAATGATTTTACTGTAGAAAAGCATTGGAAATGATTTTACTGTAGCAAAGCATTGGAAATGACTTTACTGTAGCAAAGCATTGGAAATGATTTTACTGTAGCAAAGCATTGGAAATGATTTTACTGTAGGAATGAATTGGGAATGATTTTACTGTAGGAAAGCATGAGAAATGATTTTACTATAGGAATGCATTGGAAATGATTTTACTATAGGAATGCATTGGAAATGATTTTACTATAGGAATGCATTGGAAATGATTTTACTATAGGAATGCATTGGAAATGATTTTACTATAGGAATGCATTGGAAATTATTTTACATAGGAATGCATTGGAAATGATTTTATTATAGGAATTCATTGGAAATGATTTTATTATAGGAATTCATTGGAAATGATTTTACTATAGGAATGCATTGGAAATGATTTTACTATAGGAAAGCATTGGAAATGATTTTACAATAGGAATGCATTGGAAATGATTTTACTATAGGAATGCATTGGAAATGATTTTACTATAGGAATGCATTGGAAATGATTTTACTATAGGAATGCATTGGAAATGATTTTACTATAGGAATGCATTGGAAATGATTTTACTATAGGAAAGCATGGGAAATGATTTTACAATTGGAATGCATTGGAAATGATTTTACAATTGGAATGCATTGGAAATGATTTTACTGTAGTAAAGCATTGGAAATGATTTTACTGTAGGAAAGCATGAGAAATGATTTTACTATAGGAATGCATTGGAAATGATTTTACTATAGGAAAGCATTGGAAATGATTTTACAATAGGAATGCATTGGAAATGATTTTACTATAGGAATACATTGGAAATGATTTTACTATAGGAATGCATTGGAAATGATTTTACTATAGGAATGCATTGGAAATGATTTTACTATAGGAATGCATTGGAAATGATTTTACAATTGGAATGCATTGGAAATGATTTTACAATTGGAATGCATTGGAAATGATTTTACAATTGGAATGCATTGGAAATGATTTTACTATTTAAGCTTTTAAAAAAAAATATTTTGTTTCTTTTACTGACATCCACTGATTTTAACGTTTGTAGTAGTCCCACCAGTATTTAGTATTAAGCACAAAGTTTCGCAAATTTTCTTTTTAGTTCAAAATAAAATGAGCTTTTATAAATTTTCAGAAATATCAGATGTAAACATTTAAGAAAGTCATTTGAATTAAGTCTGTTACCCTTGCTACTATGAAGCAGCAAAACGACTTGGAATAAAAAAGAAATCAGAAAATTTATTATCCTGAAAAACTTGGCATTAAAAGTAAATCATTATTTCTAGGTTTTATCGCGAGTAAATAGGGCAGCGGCAAATGAAATCAAGGACAAAGTGGGGTCATTGTATATTCAGATCGAAATCGACCCAGATAGATAACAGCTTCTCACAAGCTAACGTCCCTTCCTCACATCCTCAACATATTTTTTTTTTTTCAACGATTTTCTTAGCTACCGTCACTTGTTGGTCCCTGTTCAATATTCTAAGAACGCGAGCCTATTTTCTTAAACTTTCCTTCCCCAACACCCTATTCGCCTAGCAGAGAGTCCGAGCATTGCTGAAGGGATACACACCTCTCTCTTTTTATTCCCAGACGTTGACCGTGAAATGGAACCTTGCAATAAATGGATTCCCATACCTCATTAACTGCTTTCGTCGAGCGAGCCAATCGCTCTTGGCGGGTAGAGAGGAACGATTCTAAGCCATACCATTCTGGGTTGTGGGAGGTTTAATTAGGAATAAAAGGTATTTGTACGCCTACGGGACTTTAGATTTTACAAGCATTTGGTTGAATGCTAAATGGAACTGTAAATTCCTTGGCGCACTCACACACTTCCTTGCCAAACGGAAATTTCTAGCCACCACAGTCAGTTTAGGTGCCATACGTGATACACGCTTGGGCGATCATGTCTCGAAAGAGACATGACTGACTGGGAAGAAGATTATCCCGCAGTAGGTTGCCATTGCTTTCTGCGGTAGACTGGTTGCCGACCAAGGCTATAGAACCCAATCTGTCCTGCTATTTAGCCCATAACTGGAAGGAAGAGACGGATTAATACCTTTCCCAAGGGTATTTGCGCGTAAGTGAATACAATGGATTCAGTTGGAATTTCTAACTCGTCTCCCCGGTTTCTCGTTCCGAGCCACCACAAGTCTTACGAAAGAAAAAAAAAAACAGTTTTTAATCGTTTCACCCCAAGCTAGGCGGTACCACCACTGATGCGTAGGGGGCTACATAAGAGTAAAAGTTTAGACAGAAGGAGAGTGAAGAGAAAGACGAACCAGTTACAGGGAGGGTCAGAGAAAGAGCAAGAGAAGGATGGGAACACAGTTGTGAAAACAGTTGCGAAGATAGAGAGAAAGGAAAAGAAAAAACATATACAGGTGATGTAGAAAGAACTGGAGTCAAGTGGATAAGAGATGGGTATTGACATTGCATTTAAATTCCTGGAGGTTATAGCCGCCAGGAAAGCAAGTTCCACGGGCGGGAAATGCGAGAAAAGAAGCTGGTAGAGTAGAATTGTCGGTTGCATTTTACACTCCTTTACATTTTTGTATAACTGAACGTATCGTCCGATTCATACTACTCCACAGGTTTATTGGACAGGAGTACTGGTTTATTCCCTGTTTCTTGTTCAGGATTTTTTTTTATCGTTTCACCCAAAGCAAGGCGGTACCTCTACTGATGCGTAAGGGGCTACATAAGAGTAAAAGTTTAGGCAGGAGGAGAGTGAAGAGAAAGACGAACCAGTTACGGGGGTGTCAGAGAAGGGGCAAGAGAACGATGGGAACACAGGTGTGAAAACAGTTGCCAAGGTAAAGAGAAAGGAAAAGAAGAAGATATACAGGTGATGTAGAAAGAATTAGAGTCAAGTGGATAAGAGCTGGGTATTGACATTGCATTTAAATTACTGGAGAGTACATAAGAGTAAAAGTTTAGATAGAAGGAAAGTGAAGAGAAAGACGGACCAGTTACAGGGGTGTCAGAGAAAGGGCAGGAGAATGATGGGAACAAGTGTGAAGACAGTTGCAAAGGTAGAGAGAAAGGAAACGAACAAGATATAAGGAGTGATGTAGAAAGAAATGGAATCAAGTGGATAAGAGATGGGGATTGACATTGCATTTAAATTCCTGGAGGTTCTAACCGCCAGGAAAGCAAGTGTATGGAAGGGAGTTCCACAGGCGGGAAGTGCAAGAAAAGAAGCTGCTGGAGTAAAATTGTCGGCTGCATTTGGTTGATTTAACTGTAAATGGGCGGGACCTTGTTGCCAGTCTGGTTGCACGAGTAAATTCTTGTGGCGGGGGCATCAGTGACTTAAGTTTGTTGGAGCAGAAGCCATGAAAATATTTGTAGAATAGACAGAGGGAAGCCACATCCCGCCGATGAGAAAGTGGCTGAAGTCGAGCCGCCAAGTCGGAACCTATCACATTACAGATTCCCCTTTGGAGCCTATCGAGAACACTGAGATGAACAGCAGGAGCGCCTGACCAAAACAAAGAAAACAAGAGTATTCTATGCACGGACGGATGGTTGATTTCGGAGAGACAAACATATTTGTAAATTCAAATTTTGAAAAAACTGCGCCTGTTCGAAAGCTGAATATAATAGAAACATAAGTAAAACTTCTTTTGGGCATAAAGTAGGGGATCGGTTTTCAATTGTTATGACGTAATAAACTGACCACTCACTAATTATTACTTACTAATATAACAATATATACTATAATCCACTTCCTCTCTTCAGCTATAGGTTGAATAGCAGGATTGGGTTCTATAGCCTTGTTTGGTAGCCAGTATACCGCAGAAAGTAATGGCAACCTATTGCGAGAAAATCCTCTATCCAGTAATCTCTTTCGAAAGATGATCTCACAGGCGTGTATCATGTATGACACTTGACTTTAATACTCAGCTGAGATAAATGAATTGCTCTGTGATATCAATCCTCATGCATGGCAATTAACACTGGACAATCTCCCCACGGTTGAAGATTAAACTTGGAGCAACAGAAATGTAGCTCTACAGAAGGATGCTGAGAATTTACTGGACGGAGATTGCAAGCAGCGAAGAACTCTAAACATAGTAACAAAAGTACACTTATACGCAGAATCAGAACAAAGGTAATTGAAATTTTTGTTATGCATAATGAGGAAGAAAGGCTTGACGAATTCAACTCACACAGGCCGTATTGATGGCAAGAGACATATAGAAAGACAGTGAGAAAGTTGTGTGGACGGATGACAGATAGGGGTTCGGGTGGTTTAATGAAAGA
>JBBBDQ010001240.1:1260000-1272500 GCA_037127315.1 Ascarosepion bandense | reverse complement strand
AGCGTACACAAATAAACGATTCAATATAGATCTATACCTACATGTATACATAAGGCTTGTGTACACTTAGATGACAAAAAAAAAAAAAGAAATAAAAAAAGAAATAACACCCGGATAGCTTTTACAATGACTGACATGTAAACAATAAGATACAGTGGGATAGATTTCCGTGCTCGTGTCTAGAAAATACAAGGCCAGCTTGTTGAATTTGAAATTTCTCTCTCTCTCTTTTTTCTTTTTATTATTATTGTTTCTTTTTTCTTATTTATTTATTTTTTTTGTCCATTCCTTCCAAGATGGAGAACTTCGGATTCAATGTAAATATTGATAGTTAATTTCACTCAAGTGTTTCCTTGACGATATGGTTTGACGGTTTTTTTTTTTTTTGGTCGAAAGACAGGGTGGGTAGGAGAATCAAAGTATTTTCTCGGCGATATGAATTGACAGCATTTTTTTTTGGGGGGGGGGGACGAAAGACAGGGGGGAAAAAAGAATCAAAGTGTTTTCTCGGCGATATCGGTTTGAAACTCGATTCGAAAAATCGGCGAATCAAGGTCCAATTTCATTTACCGTATAAACCGTATATTTTCGCGTATAAAACGAACTTTAAAACCTATGAATTACCCTTCAAACATGGGTGCCATTAATTAATTGCTATACTTAATACACGCTTGGGCGTTCATGTTTTGTTTTTTTTTACTCATGACTGACTAGGCAAAAGATTTTCCCGCACTAGGTTGCCATATTCAGCTTGTTGAATTTGAAATTTATCTCTTTCTCTTTTTTTTAAATTTATTTTTTGGTTTCCCCCTTCGAAGATGAAGAGCTTCGAATTCAATGTAAATATTGATACTTTAATTTCACTCAAGGGTTTCCTCGGCGATGTGGGTTGACGACAGTATTTTCTAACTTGGAACAGGGGGATCAAAAGAAAGACTGTACACACACACACACACACACACACACACACACACACACACACACACACACACACATATATAATAACATAGCACACTTGGTATACAATCCAGGTAAATTCCTATAAAGACGAACTCAAGAGAACTCAATGTTAAATTCATTTATTTAATTTAACAGTAATATAATTTCTAAAAGATTTTAGATTATTACAAAGGGTCATACATATTTCACCGCGTCTTGCTGTTATTATCGCGGCTCGCCAGACCAAAATGGTACAATAGTTGGTCCTCAATATATATCTTTTATTTTATTTTACAGAGACGCTCACATGTCCATATTAGAATAGACATTTGTAACGATAATAACATTAGGACGCGGTGAAATATGTATTACCCATTGTAATAATCTTATATATATATATATATATATATATATATATAGCTTTAGTGCAAAGAATTTGTCACTTTAACTGAGCAGGTTCATGCCAACTTCGAAGTTTCGCGAGGACACCGTTATGATGGGTTGAATTTCTTGCTGTTGAGCTTAGTCTTTTTTTATTTTATTTTATTTTATTTTATTTTTCGTATTCATAATAATCTCGGTGTTATTTGATATTTTGGGGTATTGGTTTTATTTGCGATTGCTGGGTTTTCATTTTTTTTTTTTTTTTTTTACTTCTTTTTAACGCTTTGGCTCCACGCATATATCGAGCACTTTTGGCCACTATATATAGAGAAGTAGTAAATTTATGTGTGCTAGAATCAATGAATTGATTCTAGCACACATAAATTTACTACTTCTCTATATAGGAAACCAACTAGCATAAATTCGTGTCTTCTTAATTATAATAGTGAATGCCCCCAACGGTATAAGTTAGCCGTTATAAAAAACTTACTTCAACGCACACAAATGATATCTTCTTCCAAATCTATATTTTATAAAGAATTACACAACATTAAGCAAACACTAGTCAATAATGGATTTCCTAACTCCGTTACTGATCAACAAATTAAAATGTATCTCAACAAACTTAACAATAGCTCTAACAATAATGATAATATTAATAATAATGGTTTACATCAAAATAAACATAACACTATTAACTTATACTATTGCAACCAAATACATAATAATTATAAACAAGATGAAAAAACTCTCAAAAACATAATACGTAGAAATGTTAAACCAGTCGAAAGTAATAATCAAATTAAACTCATCATATATTATAAAAAGTTTAAAACAATTGACCTCATAGTCTATAATAGCCCAACAAGCACTAAAATAAATTCTTTACAAAAAACCAATGTAGTGTACCAATTTACATGCCCATTCAGAGATTGCATTTCTGATACTAATCAAAAACCTAGTACATATATTGGTTTTACTACAACCACGCTCTCCCGTAGACTTACATGTCATCTTTCTGATCAGAGTACTATTAAACAACATTTCTCTGAAAAACATAAACATGTAGGTAATATCAGATTTTGGTCAACAATACGGTGATCCTTACTCATACACACAGTAAGAGGAACCTGCAGATATTGGAGGCCATGTACATCAAATCAAAACAACCAACACTCAATAAAATCAACTTTAAAACAGGAAATAACATATTACATTGCATTTGACTACATGGTTTTGTTGTCATTTCGCGCTATCACGCGGTGTGACGTCATAAAACCGCATCGCAAACTTTAGAACTGCGTTTATTATTTTTGGTAACTATTGCCGTTGCCAAGCGGAGTTTTATGTCAACACAAAATGAAATCGTCGGTGATGGTGGATTTTATAATATTTCAGTTTAAACAACCTCTCTGAAGATGGCCCATGTGAGCCGAAAGCTTAGAAGAAAACCAATAAATAATTATCCAAATGTTGGAGAATTTTTGTCTTTATTTTCAACTGAAATTAAAGCCAAAATACGACGTTTAGAACGGCTCATGATTAAACATAATAGACATTCATTGTCTCTTATATTTAATAGCATATGTTTAGAAAATTACTTGCTGCCTCGATATACTAAATATATATATATATATATATGTGTGTGTGTGTGTGTGTGTGTGTGTAGGGTGCGATGTATAAATTGTCGCTATATTTTATTTCTATTTTACGCATGCGCGTTGCTTTTTTTATTTTGTCAACTGCACGGTATAGTAGGGTCAGTTGGGCACTGTCTGTCAGAAAAAGAGCATCCCGTTGCAATTTACTCCGCTACAAATTTGGAAACAGCATGCTGTACTGTTTGACATTCGCGTTAGAAGAGCCAATACGAACATTTCAGAGTGCCTGGGTGACAACCTGAGGACAGTGAAGAGGATTCGGAAAAAGTCTGATAATATACCAAGCGAACATCATGGTGTTTCGAGTGATCATAGGGATGGCGACGTTATGCTTCCATTCATCTTCCAAGACTCAACAGATCGGCCTACATCAAGTGCTTTCAAGAGGTAGCGCTGCCCTGGGTCAAGAGGGTGGATGCTGAAAAGCACTATGTCTGGCACCATGCTACATAAGCAGGAGATCCCAGTCTTAGCTGTCAGACAATTTATGCGACCCCATCACCCACAGACTACAACTCCTTTGATTATTATGTATGGGGCGCTGTTGAGCGAGTGAGCGAGCGAGAGAGAAAGAGAAAGAGAGAGAGAGAGATAGAAACTCCTTGAAGCACCAAAGATGAACTGAAAGAAAGGATTGTGACAGCATTCATCATTTTAAACCAAGTGTTATGGTAGAGATTCCTAAGTCGTTTGGAGACCGTGGTTAAAGCCAATGGTGATTTTATTAAAATACATTTTCTCTTTAATAATTTCAAGATATTATTGTTTAATTTTTGCAAAAATATCTATTAAATTAAGATGTCAGTATTATTTTCATTTTGGCCTCAATTGGAAGACAATTCATCCATCGCATCCTGTATATCTGTTACAAGGAGGTCAGTGTTATTTTTTATTGTGGCCTCATTTGGACGACAATTCATCCATCGCACCCTGTACATTAGTTAAAATGAGATGTCAGCGTTATTTTTTATTTTGGCCTCATTTGGATGACAATTCATCCATCGTACCCTGTACATTTGTTAAAATGAGATGTCAGTGTTATTTTCATTTTGGCCTCATTTAGATGACAATGTATCCATCGCACCGTGTGTGTGTGTGTGTGTGTGTGTTTAATCATATCACCCCGAGCAAGGCGGTAACGCTACTGATGTGCAGGGGGCTACGTAAGAGTGAAAAGATTGGAAAAAAGAAAACCGGAAACCACATCCTAAACAGGGAACAAGGGATGAGCCTTTTCACCTGTTCAATAGACGTGGGTGGAGTGTGAACCGGGCGATAGTTTAGTCTATCTACTCCAATTGAAAAAAAAAGAGAAAAAGTAGTGAGAAGATAGGAAAAGAGAAAGCCGGAAACCACATCCTAAACAGGGAAGAAGGGATGAGCCTTTTCACCTGTAGAGGTGGGTGGTGTGTGAACCGGGCGATAGCTTAGTCTATCTACTTGTGTGTAAGACATGATGGAGATACATACATATATATGGACTTATATAGTATCTTCCACTTGTGTATGTACAAATGCAGATATACATTTTACGTTGGTTGGTTGGAGTGTCTGTATTTACCTTGTTTAATCATGCCAAATTCGACAAAGGCCTTGAAAAAATCTTAACTATTCAGATTTTATTCTAAAAGAAATTTCCGTGAAAACAGTTCGTCTAATTAAAATCTCCGAAAGCAATACACATGGCTGCCTGCCACCGTTCCCTACCTTTGAAGCCTTCAGCGACCTAAACATGTGGCAATTGTCTCAGACTTTCCGTACTAATTTTCATTTTTTTTTTATAGAATTTTTATGCCAAAAATTAATTTCGTATACTAATTGGCCTTAGAACGGTAATTCATAGTTTTTTATGAATTACAAAATATCCAACGGTTCCATGGATAGGAAATTTGGTACAGTTTATTCAATTTTTAGAATTTTTGTTACAGTTATTTCAAACAAAACCAGAGGATAAAAATTCTTCTTCTATGTGCCTTGTCCTTTTAGAACGAAAGCGATCAAGGCCTTCCACGTCTTCCTATTCCTGGTGGTTCTTAGCACGCTTTCTCCTGTTACACTACACAATCCCCATTCTGTCCTCACCTGGTCAAACGCTTCAAATATGTTATCCGCTGCTTCCCTCTGTCTCTTGTTTCCCTCTGTCTGGCCTGTTAGTATCAGGTTCTCCAAGCCCTCTTTCCTCATTGCATGTCCCAGGAACTTTAGTTATCTCTTCCTGATGCTCAATATTAATTTCCTTTTAGTTGCCATCATTTTCAAAATCTCGTCATTGCTCACGTGTTCGGTCCAGGATATCCGCAGCATCCTTCTGTAGAACCACATTTCAATTGCTTCAAGTTTTTCCTTCATCTTCCATGATATTGTCCAGCATTCACTGCCATATTGAAGAACTGACATCACATAGCAATCCAGTACTCTTTTCTTTGTTTCTAACGAAATCAACTAAAAAAATGTCGTGCATATCTAACTACAAGAGAAAATACTTCATCTTTTATGTGCCGTGTCCTTTCAGGACGTAGGCAATCATGGCCCTCCACATCTTCCTACCCCTGGTGGCTCTTAGCACGCTTTCTCCTGTTACATCAAACAACCCTCGTTCTGCCATCCACCTGATCATGCTATTGAAATATGTTATCCGCTGTTTTCCCCTGTCTCTTTTTCCCTCTATCTCGCCTGTTAGTATCAGGTTCTCCAAGCCCTCCTTCCTCATTGCATGTCCCAGGAACTTTAGTTGTCTCTTCCTGATGCTCAAATTAAGTAGGTTAAAACAGAGTAAAAACTCAAATGTTAGTTTGTGGTGCTCGAACTAAAAAAGTTAATTTTTTTAGATGGTAAATCTCTCTCTCTCTCTATATATATATATATATATATATATTATTTATTTATTTATTTATTTTTTTTTTTTGTGGTGTAATGATATCGACTCGGAATGAGAAGTCGGAGAACCGAGTTCGAATTTCAGTGGAATTCGTTTAATTTACTTCTGCACAAATACCCTTCGGGAAAGGTATTAATCCATTTCTTCTCTCGCCAGCTTTGGGTTGAATAGCAGGATACATTGGGTTCTGTAAACTTGGCTGGCAAACAGACTACCGCAGAAAGAAATGGTAACCTACTGCGGGAAGACCTTCTGCCTAATCAGCAATGTCTCGAAAGAGACATGATCGCCCAAGTGTTTATCACGTACGGCAATTAACTGAGTGACTGATTCCAGAATAACAAAGTTTTCTAAAGAAATTCATTTTCTATTCTTCATCTTCAATAAAAAGATGTCCAAGAGTATATGTAATTTTACAAAAAAAAAATAAATAAATAAATAAATAAAAAACACCAAACTTTTACAAGAACACGAACTTTCTCCCTATTACCTTTGAAACGGCAAGGAGTAAAAACGAAATTCCTTACATTGTCTGGCTGTTGTGTATTCAGCGATTATCCCACTTGTCTGAAAAGGAAATTCTACTAACGACCGCTAGATGGCGTTACCGAAATCAGTATATTAAAAAAAAGGCGTTACAACTTCATCATCTTTTAACCATAGGATTACAGTATTTATTTGCGTCAGCACTTAAGATAAAATGTGGCACAAGGCCTTTTTAATGTGGGTAATCCATATATCTAATTTTCCCCAGACGAGAATCTATCATTCGTCGGAACTTCAACTGGGTTTTACTCAAAGGTATGACATATCTCGTTTCCTCTCTAGGGGACATTTTAGCCCCAAGTGAATCTAATGGCATATTGATCGAAACACGGTAAGCGCACAACAGACAAATGATCTAAGCTTATTCAACTACATATGGTTGCACCTAGCAATTGTTGTTGCTTGTTTTGTTTTCATGGCATATCAACCTCGCGGGGCATTTAATGCCAACTAAATTTTATTTATTTATTGCTGGTAATACCTTTTTCTTTCAACAATTTATCGTTTTATATATATATATATATATATATATATAAGTTTTGTGTCTAGTAATACTTTTTCTTTTCGAGTATCAAGATTCATTGAGATTTGTTTATAAGGGCAGGGTCTATAAATCCTACCGTTGTTATTTAACCCATAACTGGAGGGAAGTGACGGATTAATACCTCTCCCAAGGGTACCAGTGCTTAAGTGAATGCAAGGTATTCAACTGGAATTCGAACTCGGCTCACCGACTTCTCTTTCCGAGCCGATATCCACGGCACCACAACGCACATCCATCACCGGCACCTAGTATTCCCATCTAAGTACTGACCAGGCTCAACGTTGCTTAACTTCATCGGAATTTTGCACACTTATGTAAAGGAACGGCATATCTATTTATGCACTTACATTCATTCCTTTTGTATTATTTCTCGTAAGTTTACTCTATCCTTAATTATCATATCATCAGTTCCCGATTATAAAAGGTAGGTGTGGCTGATATACAATATCTCTGATATACAAAGATTTTTTCTAAAATTATTCACGCTACAAGACACAAGAGCCACTCAAAGTAGAGTGTTATTAAATGAGACTGTTTTGAGAGCGTAGAGTGGTAGGGGAAAATAGTGCATATAGAGCTTATATCCACTGAATCGCAACGTCCATCCGAAATGAACTAGATTGACTATAAATTGTGAAGAGGTGAATAGAATCTACAAAAAAAACTTCATTTGGCAAGACAAAGATTTTTCTATCCTCCTTATCCTCATAATCTTCACCCTCTATCACCTTATCTTTAATTTATACCATATACTGCATAAACACTTTAAAAGTAACCCTCAAACTAGTGCAATGATATTATTTAAATTGTCAGGGAATATTCTAGCATGATATTGATTGCAAATGTATCAATCTGAAGAGAGAGATTACGAATTGATAGTATGAATTAAACAATTTCTGTAAAAAATAATCGGAAAGATTTTAATGACTATAAGCGAAAAACTCATTGCAGAAAAGAAATATAAAATAAACTGAACAAGGAGAGAAAAGACTTCACTTTGGAAGTCAAATACTTTTTATCAAAAACGAAAAACCGCAAAAAGAAAGCAATTAAAGATAGAACTATTTCACACAAGACTAGTAGAAACGGCATTTAACGGTAAAATCTTGTTAAATACGTGTTGTAGAGTGGCTGACTCCCCTGCAGCACTCTTAACGATGAAATGGCCCAATGCCTGAAATGGTCTATTTAAGTAAAGAATAGTAGCATTTGAGGAGTAAAATCCGAATGACTTCGGCGACTGTTGCGATCTAAACCCCTCCTCTCTGAGTTGCAAGCTGTGTGTTGTCTGTCATTGTAACTATTGCACTGTTCTGTGCATATCCGTTTAACACCGGATATTGTGCTGAATAATACCGCAGAACACCTTCTCTGTGTATCATATCCACTTCGGCGATACGAAATTATGTAAATGAAAAAAAAAAACTGTAGAAATGAAAATGGAAATTATATTGACTCACCTCCAGTAATGTGGAGAATAACCGGGACATAGTTCTCCACATTTCTGACATATTTTGCCTTTATCCGTTCCCCGGAAAACGTCAGAACTCTGCAAAATAGGAAAATAACATATTGACATATATATATATATATATATATATATTTATATATAATGACATTTATGAATGGTAATCTCTAAAGACATAATCATCTGTTGGATCCCAGGCTATATTGGTATCCACATGAACGAAAAAGCCGATAAAGCAGCAAAAGAGTCATTACAACGAAACCCCACAACAGAAAAAAAATTTCCTTATACGGATTTAAAACCAAAATAAATACATATACCTTCAAAAATTGGCAGGAGTCATGGAACTCCTGTACTGACAATAAACTACACCAAGTGACACAAACTATCGGAAAAAAGAAACTAATAAAAGGATGTCAAGGAGAGAAGAAGTGGTAATGGCTAGACTCCGAATAGGACACACCCATATCACCCACTTATACTTACTGAAAGGAGAAGTACCAATCTGCATACTATGCCAAAAATCCTACACATTACACCATATACTGACAAACTGCATAGACCTTGAACAGATCCGACTAAGACACTATCAAGAAAATAATCTAAGGGATATTTTCAACAAGGTTGATCCTAAAAATATTCTCAGATTCCTAAGAGATACGAAACTATACAACAAGATATAGTCAAAAAGTTCCTCTGAATCATAAGTAACATTTAATTTCCACCCATCATACTACAACTACTAATGTTTCGGCATTAAATGACCCATAAAGTGTTGTTCTGCCGTAAAACAAACCAATCAATCAAAAGATAATAAATAAAGATAAAAACTACTTACTAAATACACACGTACAAAAACACACACACATCTGAATGTACATTAATATTCGAAACCTGCATAGACGAATTAAAATTTTGATACACACACACCCATAAATTATATACACCAATGTTGATTGATAAGTCAAATGAACGTGAAGCCTGCCTAAGCAATGGAACTCAAAGATCACGAAAATAAAAGTACTAGAATATTTTCTTTTTTTCCATCTCTTCTTCTTTTTTTTTTTTTATCATCTCACCCCAAGCAAGGCGTTCTACTGCCACTGTTGCGCAGGGGGTTACATAGGGGAAAGTAATGAGAAAGAGGTGTTAGTTATAGGAAATGTCAGGAGGAGGATAATAGACGTTAGCTTCTTTTCTCGCACTTTTCCTGCTTGCGGAACTCACTTCCGAATATTTGCTTCCTTAATAGCTACAATCTTCAAGAATTTGGGGTGAAACGATTATAAATAAATAAATAAATAAATAAATAAATTCTGCAACATAACCGATATGCATTTAACCTTGACCTCGTCTCACTATATACGTCAGTACCGGCCCACCCACAGAATACATCAACACCTCAAACATACACTGCTACTACTTCACCCCAAACGACATACGCTTGCTCCTGAGAACTCTAATAGACAACACTTACTTCACGTTCCAAGGACGCACCTACAAACAGACCACCGGTATTCCGTGCATAAAATACTCTTGTTTTATATATGGTCAGGCGCTCCTGCTGTTCATCTCAGTGTTCTCGATAGGCTCTAAAGGGGAATCTGTCATGTGATAGGTTCCGACTTGGCGGCTCGACTTCAGCCACTTTCTCATCGGTGGTATGTGGCTTCCCTCTGTCTATTCTACAAATATTTTCATGGCTTCTGCTCCGACAAACTTAAGTCACTGATGGCCCCGCCACAAGAATGTACTCGTGCAACCAGACTGGCAACAAGGTCCGACTCTTTTACAGTTAGATCAACCTAATGCAGCCGACAATGCTACGCCAGCAGCTTCTTTTCTCGCGCTTCCTACCTATGGAACTCCCTTCCATATACTTGCTTTCCTGACAGCTACAACCTCCAGGAATTTAAATGCAAAGTCAATTCCCATTTTTTATCCATTTAACTCCAGCCCTTTCTACATCACCCCGTGTATTTCCTTTCTCTCTACCTTCGCAACTGTCTTCACACCTGTGTTCCCATCCTTCTCTTGCCCTTTCTCCTTCACTCCCTGTAGCTGGTTCGTCTTTGTCTTCACTCTTTTCCTGTCTAAAACTAACTCTTATGTAACCCCCTGCACATCAGTGGCTGTACCGCCTTGTTTGGTGTGAAATGATAATTAAAAAAAAAAGCATACAGCCATTTAGAGTTTTGAAAATGCAAAAAGAAATCAGAGTGGTGATCTTCTATACGTAACTTAGATGTGGCACAAGCCCGAAAGAGAACTTGTTAACCATTACGCCACGTCGGAGTGGCTTAAAATATATAATAAAGCGAAAGGAGAAAAATTAATAAAAGTTAATCTAGCAGACTATACGAAAATAAAATAGTGAGGGGTGACGTCATTTTAAAAAAGCCAAAAGAATTTGTTTGAATATGAGATCTCACTTTCGGAAGAAATAAGGCAAATATTAATAAAGTGACCTTTTTTATCATATGTGCGTTGTGGTACAGCGGATATCGGCTCGGAACGAGAAACCGGGGAGCAGAGTTCGAATTCCAGTTGAATCCATTGTATTCACTTACGCGCAAATACCCTTGGGAAAGGTATTAATCCGTCTATTCCTTCCAGTTCTGGGTTAAATAACAGGACAGATTGGGTTCTATAGCCTTGGTTGGTAACCAGTCTACTGCAGAAAGCAATGGCAACCTACTGCGGGATAATCTTCTGCCCAGTCATTTACGTCTCTTTCGAGACATGATCGCCCAAACGTGTATCACGTATGGCACTTAACTAACTGAATGAAGGCAAAAAAGTCACTAAGGCGAAATAGGTTACCGAGAAAAAAAATCATGACTGAGGAAAAAGTGCAATAAAAGAACAGTTATTACAAGGCAAAAGATAACGATTTATTTACATATATAAAACTGATCCCCCACTTTATGCCCAGTAAAAGCCTTAATCATGCTTTCAACTGTTATATTCAGTTAAATGCCATATGTCGATCATGTCTCGAAAGGAACATGGCTGACTGTTCAGACGATTATCCCGCAGTCAGTTGTCATTGCTTTCTGCGGTAGACTGGTTGCCTGCCAAGGCTATAGAACCCAATCTGTCTTATTATTTGACTCATAGCTAGACAGGGAAGAGATGTATTATATTATTAAGTAGAAATTACTGGGGGATCAGTTTATCACTTCATAACAATATAAAACTGATCTTCCATTTTATGCCCAGTAGATGCCTTAGTCATGCTTTCAACTATTATATTCAGTCAGTCAGTTCATTGCCGTACGTGATACGCGCTTTGGGCGATCATGTCTCAAAAAAGACATGACTGACTGGGCAGAAGATTAACCCGCAGTAGTTTGCCATTGCTTTCTGCGGTAGACTGGTTGCCAGCCAAGGCTATATAACCCAATTTGTCCTATTATTTGACTCGTAGCTAGAGGAGGAAGAGATGTATTATATTATTAAGTAGTAATTAGTGGGGATCAGTTTATTACTTTATAACAATATAAAACTAATCCCCCACTTTATACCTAGTAGAAGCCTTAATCATGTTTTCAACTATTATATTCAGTAAGTCAGTTAAGTGACATAAGTGATACATGCTTTGGGTGATCATGTCTCGAACCAGATATGACTGATTGGACAGAAGATTATCCCGTAGTAGGTTGCCATTGCTTTCTGCAATAGACTGGTTGCCAACCAAGGCTATAGAACCCAATCTGTCCTGTTATTTTAGGGAAGAGACAGATTAATATCTTTCCCTGGAATTCGTCATTGGCTCTCCGATTTTTCCTTTCGAGCCGATATCCACGGCACCTCCATTAATATTTGAGTCATTTTACGATTCATTTATAGTTTTTCTTTTTCTCTTTTTAAAGTTGTTTATCGGGAATGTCGTTGAGTCAGTTGGTTGCGCCAAATTGTTTACAGTAAGTTAATGTACTCTCAGTTTTCACGTGGTATTAAGTGAACAGCAGTTTTTTTTAATCCATAAAGAAAAAGATTCGTAAATCACTTCAGACGTTAAAAAAAAAAAAAAAAAAAAAAAATATTTAGAAAAATGTTTTAAAAAAATTCAACAGC
>JBBBDQ010001240.1:1240000-1255000 GCA_037127315.1 Ascarosepion bandense | reverse complement strand
GGTCACAAAGTGAGGGGTCAGTTTATGTATTGATTGTAATATGGAACTGATCCCCCACTTTATATCCAGCAATTTGACTTACATCAATCAATTCATTTTTCTTTCAGGCTAAGGTTTCGCTTTAACTGGAAACAAGTATTGCTTTTTAGTCTTTCGTGCCAACGTCCAAAGAGTCTGAGCTCCAGGACCATGGATTAGTTTTAAAGCTTTCATTACACCCGAGCAACGCCGGGCTATACTGCTGGTTAAATATAAATTTAAAACTAAACGCTTCTGATGTTATTTGATGACAATAACAGTACAATTTTTTCAGCAAGCTCAATAGTAAAAGCAACGATCGTTCTGATAAGAGTATATGTCGGTTTACATTTTTTGTAATTACAAACTAAAACAAACAGTAAGCGTTCACCTGATAAAGTCGATTGATTAGTGAATAAAAGAATGCCACGAAAGCTTCAGGTGTTTGTGTTCCGCACAACAGGTAAGTCAAGTAAAGTAAGACGTGTCGATGGTAATCACGTCAGCGATTCAAATTTCGACAGTTGGACTAGGCGCCCAGAATGTTCGCTCTGTAGGACATTGTTGTTGACGTGGGCGAATGTTTATCGAGAAGAATGACTCTCACGGCCTTCGTTATTTAGGTTAGAGAGAGAGAGAGAAAGAAATAGAGACGAAGAGAGAGTGTGTTTGAGTGTGTGTTTGAGAGAGTGTGTGCGTGCGTGAAGATTGAGAGAAGAAAACAAATTATTGTTGAATTAAGAGAGAGAAAGGAACTGTGAGAAGAGAAAAGAACAAAACGGTTCATTAAACACCAACCACGCCAGCCAGAAAAGAAAAAAGAAAAAAAAAACTAAGCAGGAGAAGAAGACAAGAAAGAAGAAATAGATAAAGAAGAAGAAAAGTATAATAAAAAAATCAAGAATTTAAAAAAAAGAATGAAAACTAATAAGTTAAAGAAAATAAATTAAAAAAAAAGAAAAATTGGCAAAATAGATAAAGAATAACAACAAAGCGAAAAAAAGAAAGCGAAAAAAGAAATGAATAAAAATAAAAAAGAAACAGAAAAATAAGAATAGGAATTAAAAGAAGAGTGAAGATGAAGAAAAAAATAAAGAAAAACGTAGAAAAGGAAAGAAATCAGAAGAAAACGGAAAAAAGTTGAAAAATAGCGAAAGAAAAAAACGACGTATAATAAAGAAAGAAAAAACTAAAAAAGAAAGAAATGAATAACAAAAGAAAAAGAGGAGAAAGAAAACGAAGAAAAATAAAATTGACTACAATGAAAAAGAAAGAAGGAAGAAAAGGAAAGGAAAGGAAAAGAAACAAAGCGAAGAAAAAAATAAAAGTGCAGCAAAAAAAAAAAAAAAAGAAAACGTAAAAATGAAAAGTGCAAAAAAAGAGAGGGGGAAAGTAAAATAAGAAAAAGAAAAAGAAGAATAACAGTGAAAAAATGAAAAGGAAAGAGAAAAGATGAATAAGTAAAAAGAAAAAAGAAATAGAAGGAAAAAGGAATTTTTATAAGAAAAAAAAAGAGATGAAGAAAAGAAAGACAAGAAAACTGAGAAAATAAGAAACAGGATAAAGGAAAAGGCAAGAAGAGAGAGAAGGAAAGAAATTTTATTGACAGAAAAAGAAAAAGTAACGAAATGATGGAAAAAAAGAAGAAAATTAAGAAAAGTGTAACAATAATCTAAACTTACTTATAAATGGAACTTTGTCTCTGTGTGTGTGTGTGTGTGTCCCCGTTACCTATAGACTCCGAAACGGCTGAACCGATTTTCTTGAAAATTTACAAAGTTGTACTATAAGCGTCTGCAAGTGTTCTTAGTTAGGTTTTGTGTCGAGGTACTCCCGATAAATATAAAAAATCGATAATAGAAAAAATCGGGTTATAGAAGGATTGGTCCGATTTTAATCAAATTTGATACACTCATAGACAAAGACATAAGAAACAATATTCAGAAGTTTCAAGGTTGCAGTTCTTACAATAGTGCAGAAAATCGATAATATATATATATATTTATAAAAGGCAAGATGTTTGTGTGTGTCTGTTTATCTGCCTGTATGTCTGTATTTTTTCCGCCCTTTTATTTTAGTTTTTGCTTCGGGTTTGGCTCTAAGTAGGTATAATTGTAGTTCTTTGTCTCAGCCTTGATACCATTTACTCAGAGGACTTCAAAATTCAGTTTACGACGAAAAAAAACTTATTTGATATCGATACCAGGAAATCAAAATGATTCAATGTTCTAAAGAGAGTGACAAAAAAAAGGACTACAAATAATCTGAGGGGTCAGTTTATATATTAATTGTAATATGAAATTGATCCCCAACTTTATATTCAGTATTTTTCTGTAGAACCACATTTCAGCTGTTTCAAGTTTTTCCTTCATCTTTGATGATATTGTCCAACATTCACTGCCATATCGAAGAATCGACATCACATAGCAATCCAGTAATCTCTTCCTTGTTTCTAGCGAAATTGACCTGTTTTTTTAAATACATTACTCAACTTCTGGAACGCGTCCTTCGCCATGCCAATTTGCCTTCGGATCTCTAGCTGACTTATATTTTGCAATGAAAGTTCGTGGAAATAAGGAAAAAGGTGAATTTCAACGATGGCAAATAATAGGAAGGTATCAGTGTGACAAGTAAAATAGGGAAATTGCTAGGTTTTTCAAGGTTAATCATCAAATAGTTAATAATATTGTCAAGAAATTTAATGAAGAAGGCTATTGCCGTATGGAACAATGTTCAGGAAGGCCAAGGATCGTGCCTGAGCGAACAAAAAAACGCTGAAGAGGGGCGTCATCAGAAACCGTCGTCAGAGAGTCAAATATGTCGCCAACAACATGGAAATGTCACCACATACGATAAGAAAGACTCTGAAAGAGCTTGGCTATCAATGAAGATTTGGGAGAAAGATGCCCTTGATTTCAGAGGTTAACAAGTACAGACGTATAGACTGGGAGAGAGAGAATTCGTGAGCAATGATTATGAATTTTGGCAGTCTGTAATTTGGTCAGATGAAAGCAAATTCTGTCAATATTTGAATTCGAGAAAGGTTTATGTTTGGAGAAAGCAGAATGTGACTTGGAACATTGAATGTCTGCAGGCGACCGAGAAACATGGAGGGATGAAAGTAATGGTGTCGGGTGCTGTCTGGTTTGGAATTAAATCTGAGCTGATTCCCGTTGACAAACGATTGAATGGTTCAAAACACTGTCAAATATTAGTGTAAGGACTATTACTCCTATTCGAAACCAATCAGATTGACAACAATGTCTACCATATGAGGAAGATGAAGCGCCATGTCATACAAGCTAAGTAGCAAAGGCCAGGGAGGTATCAAGACACTACCATGGGGAACCAAAAGTCCTGACATGAATCCAATAGAGCACATCTGGGAGCACCTTGACAGAAAACATCGAGAACGCACAACCAAAATCACGCCAGTGGCATCTCTTAAAGAAACATTGCTAAAAGAAGGGGGCAAAATATGGATCAGACGATTGTTGATACTTCGATCAACTCCATGAAAAATCAAATACAAGCATTGAAATTAGCAAATGGAGGACCTCTACTCTATACTAGTTCCAAATACTGTTTATGTTGTGTTGGGATTACGTAAATAAGTTTTGAAATTGGATGTACTTCTTTTTTTTTTTAATCATATCACCCCAAGCAAGGCGGTAACGCCACTGATGTGCAGAGGGCTACGTAAGAGTGAAAAGGTTGGAAAAGAGAAAGCCGGAAACCACATCCTAAACAGGAAACAAGGGATGAGCCTCTTCACCTGTTCAATAGACGCGGGTGGAGTGTGAACTGGGCGATAGTTTAGTCTATCTACTCCGATTGAAAAAAGAAAAAAGAAAAAAAAAAGAAAATAAGAAAAGAGTGATTTTTGGCTAAAATCTTTCCTTAGGCCACTGTACACACACGAACTAACGCAAGTACACACATGCACACACACACACACACACATATATATATATATATATATATATATATATATATATATATATATATATTCCATTAAATATACCTGACAAGAAAAGAAGGTCTTAATTTTTTATTAAGTTCTTGTAGCATCCTAACATTTTTCTGGTCTGTAGAATTAAAGGAATATAGAAATTGTTCATGATTTTTATTGTCCCAAAAGCTTTCGGTAATTTCTATAGCCATGTTCTATTTCTAAATTCGCATACGCCTAATATTTCTAAAATCCTATAAAACGGAAAAATGTTAGGATACTAAGAAAACTTTAAAAAATATTTAAATCTTTCTTGTCGGCTGTATTTAATGAAAGATTTTTTAAAGAAAGGTTGTAGCTCAACAATACATCATATATATATATGTTGTGGATCTTCGTCGCCAATTTGTTTAGTAGTTGTTGTGGCGAAACTTGAACGCAAAGATGTAATGACAGGTTTGGTCAGAAGACACGGGGAAAAAAGGTGTAAGTTCAAAACAGTGTATAACAAGAACATATGTTCAAGGTAAGCATTAGTAATAAGTAACTAGAAATAAGTAAGTTCGAACGGTAGAGTAACGCTGCTTATTGCATGACTAGTAGCTGGCTTTAACTGCATACTAGCTGTTGTCTTGACTGCTGACTTAACATTCCAGAAGTCACACAGGTAACCAGATATAACAAGAGGAAGAGTGCATTCACCATAGAAGGGCACCATAACAATATATTACGTAAATTTCCGAACATTAACAAAATTGATTGACAATTTATTTGTTTGAACATTTTTTCAAACATACTCGTATTTGAGTAGATATTTTTAATTAAACAACATATTTATAGATATAACTCTACCGGCCTAAACATTTTTCCTAAAAAAAAAAATTCTCAAAAGTACTCAAGCCGGTATATATATATATATATATATTTACTGTTTAATTAAAAATTGAATATCTACCAAAATACGAGCACCTATCAAAATAATGTTAAATCAAATAAATTATATATATATATATATATATATATATATATATATATATATATATATATATATATATATCAGTTAGATATCTAACTGAATATGTTACCACTGTTTTATTTTCGAATATGCATCCTTTTCCTCCTATCAGATAAACTACTAAGGGAAGAAATGGATTCATACCTTACCCACAGTTATTTACGATTAAGAGAATGTAATGAACCCGACTGGAATTCATACTCAGCTCTCTGGCTTCTCATTCGGAGCCTATTTCCATTAGAACATTTATGCAACGAAGAGGTTGATGCTCCGTTATTTTCTTTTCTTTTTTTTTTTTTTTTGGCAATATATGAAAAACATTGGTTTTATTTCTGACGTTATTTACCTATTTCCACTCATAACAGTGTGCGGCTTTTGTTTCAAAATTTGCATAAATCTCTACACTGAGAATGGGTAGCTAAAAATTGATTTGAAAATCGAATTCCCCATCCTCATCTTATCAATAATGGCCATATTTCTGGAGATGAATTTCCACTCACAGAAATTAGAACTTTTGTTTCTAAATTCGCTTACATTTACACATTTAGAGTAGGTTGCTAAAAATTGGTTTTAATATCCAATTTCTGATTTATAATTAGTGGATTTTGGCAGTTCGAAGTGGTGTAGTGGTTAGCAAACTTGCCGCATTAGATCAATTATGACTGAGTAGTGAGTTTGATCCTCACAGTGTACCAACTTGAGTAATTAAAGGGGAATTTCGAAGATATATGAAATGGGTATTATATAACACGACCCTGGATGAGTCTAGCCAACTTCCCTAACATTTGGTCGATTCCGCCCACGTAGTGCTTGTTTAGCTCGGACCGGTCAAAGAGGGATTGTTTGTCATCAGCCGACTAGATTAGCCCAGACACTCGAGGGAACGGTATATAATGAAAAACAGATTTAGGACTACAATACTACGATGTAGATTTATATATATATATATATATATATATATATATATCGAATTGATACAAAATCAAAAGCAAGTCAAAGCTAAGTGACACGAAAAAAATCAGTTGGCTTGTATTTCAGTAGCCCGCTAATATTTGTGATTTATTAGCTCCACGAGACGGTGGGTTATTCAATATGCGGCTCACCGAATTCGGACTGACCGTCTCTTGCAATATCTCTGGTGGCAGGCTATTTTAGCTTGACCGTATCATTCCATCGCTGGTTTCCGCCTCACTTCATTTCGTTTTCCACCCCAGTTGTAATAAAAAGGCACAAAACTGGGGTGTTGAAGGTGGACACGGGATTTCTATTTCCACCTCCCTATATACGACTTATCATCTAGAAATGTAAGTAATATTATTTGACCATTTCAAGTGAGTTCTCGGCCCTTCCGATGGAAGGGGGGAAAACTTAATCTGTTATCATCAGCTTGTTCCTACCACCCGTCCTGAGAGGCAGTGAACAAGACATTCTCAATGACCAATTTTCACCTTTTTGATTTTTAGGGTCACAAATCGTCAAAACCTTTGACAATATTTTGACTACACTTCTAGGTAACAAGATTTGATAAATTCGCTTACTTCACCCGACAAAAGCAATAATATTCTTCGTATTTTTCAATTTTATAACTTCGGCTACTTTTCCCGACAAAAAAAATTGTATTATCGAATTTTATAGAAACCTCTTCTCATCTTTAAAATCAATAAAAATTAATGCCAATTATCTGGAAATAGGGCTACAATTATAGCATACTAGCAGTATAGCCCGGCGTTGCTCGGGTTTAATCAAAACTTTAAAACTAATCCATGGTCCTGGAGCTCAGACTCTTGGGACGTTGGCACGAAAGACTAAAAAGCAATAGTTGTTTCCAGTTAAAGCGAAACCTTAGACTGAAAGAAAAATGAATGGATGTAAGTCAAATTGATGGATAGAAAGTAGGGGATCAGTTCCATATTACAATCAATACATAGACTGACCCCTCACTTTGTGACCACCGTTTATACAATTAACTAGCAGTATAGCCCGGCATTGATCGGGTGTAATGAAAGCTTTAAAACTAATCCATGGTCCTGGAGCTCAGACTCTTTGGACGTTGGCACGAAAGACTAAAAAGCAATAGTTGTTTCCAGTTAAAGCGAAACCGTAGACTGAAAGAAAAATGAATGGATGCAAATCAAATTTTGATTTCCTGGTATCGATATCAAATAAGTTTTTTTCGTCGTAAACTGAATTTTGAAGGCTAAATATGTCCTCTGAGTAAATGGTATCATGGCTGAGACTAAGAACAACAATTATGCCTACTTAGAGCCAAACTCGAAGCAAAACTAAAATAAAAGGACTGAAAAAAAATACAGACATACAGGCATATAAACAGACACACACATAAACATCTTGCCTTTTATATATATATATATATATATTATCGATTTTCTGCACTATTGTAAGAACTGCAACCTTGAAACGTCTGAATATTGTTTCTTATGTCTATGTCTATGAGTGTATCACATTTGATTAAAATCGGACCACTCCTTCTATAACCCGATTTTTTCGATTATCGATTTTCGATATTTATCGGGGGTACCTCGAGACAAAACCTAGCTAAGAACACTCGCAGACGCTTATCGTACAACTGTGTTAATTTTCAAGAAAATCGGTTCAGCCGTTTCGGAGTCTATAGGTAACGGACACACGCACACAGACACACACAAAGTTCCATCTATATATAAGTTTTGATTCTAGGGCCAACATTATCTTCTTCAATATATTGGCTTTGATTCTATCATGAAAATTGCCTTATCTTATTATATGTGGGGTCCGTCGGCCCCGAGAGTCCTTGGGTATGCACCTCAGCTGCTGTTGGCTATCCAGCATCTGTGATGAGTGACAGTTTTGATTTCAAAGAATGTATGTGAAGACGCTCTCTCCCGATGTTTTCTTTCCGTCGAGCACGTCTTCCTGGCGGCAAACCTAAGTTTCTCCTCTCCTCACTCAAGCTGTGGGTGTAAATCGCTTCTGGAGCGTGGCCGATGTTTTGCAACGTTTTCTCGCCTCTTGATGTCCTTGTCAACTCCCTCATGTCCTTTGTCAGACAGGATAACAAATCGCTTTTGTTAAAAAAATTGCGTCAGGAGATGCTCTGGATTTGATTTGATTTGGTTTAGGGTTAGTTAACGGCATAAAAATTGTTTCATTTAATACCGAAATCTAATTATCTAGAGAGCGTTCATAATTTTTGTTTCCAAAATGTATTGCTGGTAATTTTTTCCCAATAATAATAATATTTCTAGCGGTAAATTTTCGTTTTAAGTCCGGAAGGCTTTCCCGCCTTCAAATTTATCCAAAATAGCATTATTTCTGTGCAAATGTATATGCTGAACTTAAATCAACAATTAGTTATTGAAAAAACCTACCTTTTTGATCTGAACGTCCATAAAAAAATCGAACTACATTTTGTCTCCCGTAATTACAGTCATGTAATTAACTGCTGAATGTCTTTCGGCGTAGGACAACAAATTTCGGTCTAATTTTGGCCGATTTACTTCCTTTACTGAAAACTTCCGCTGATTTACTTCCTGTAATGAAAGTAATACGCTATTGTATTTCTACGCGTTGGTTGGTATTTTTTTTTTTTTTACTAGAAAAATGTATTTTTATATTTTCATATTTGATTCCATGTTTGATTCCAGTTCGGAGATTCATTATTTTCTCATAATTGGGACCTGGGTCAGGGTGGGCCTGTGAATAACAGCAATTAAGAGGTGGTTCCATGCTCCTGAAAACCTTTACTCTCCCGATCGAAGGTCCGACTGCCAGATGTAGTTTATCATCTTACCTAGGACCAGCAATTAAGAGGTGGTTCGATGTTCCTCAAAACCACCCGATCAAAGGCCATATTACCAGATGTAGTTTATCGTCATACCCAGAACAGGGGGCACTTAAGCTTAAAGTACATCCGAGTTTAATTTTTTCGTAGATCCCAATACTGAATTTCAGTCAAATGGACTGAACAGCAAGAGTACTGACAAATCAGTCTTTGTTTTCTGACTTTTTGTTGGTAGTTGATCCCACTTAGTGCGCACCATCATGAACTGTCATTCGATATTCCTCGAAACACGCAGTGGATTACAAATGTTTATGAATAAACAATGTCCGTGAAAAGCTTCAAAATCTATTTTCGAAAATCTCGGTCAACAATCGTAAAGATCGCACAACCTTTCCAGGATAACTTTAGAAATAATCGCGTCGTAAATGAACACGAATAGAGTCCAAAGCTTAAAGGCGGCCTATTTTAACGAGTTGGGAAGCGACGAACGAGAGATGCGCTTGCATTCGAAAACAATCCAATCTTCTTTCTCTATGTGCCTTGTTCCTTCAGGACTCAGGCGATTATAGATTTCCACGTCTCCCTATCCCTGGTGGCTCTTAGCACGCTTTCTCCTGTTACACCACACAATCCTCGATCTGTCATCCTCTAGTTCAAGCCCTTAAATCTAGAATATAAATGTATAGAAACTAGTATGGTAAAAAATGAGGGATCACTTTATATGTTAATTATAATATAGAATTGATCCCCCATTTTATACCCACATTATAATTTCTTATAAACAGTTGGCATATATATTCTTCTTCTATGTGCCTTGTCCCTTCAGGACGTAGGCGATCATGGCTTTCCACGTTTCCCTATCCCTGGTGGCTCTTAGCACGCTTTCTCCTGTTACACCACACAACCTCCGTTCTGTCATCCACCTCCTTAGGCCCTTCAAATATGTTATCCGCTGCTTTCCTCTGTCTCTTTTACTCTCTATCTGGCCTGTAAGTATCAGGTTCTCCAAGCTCTCCTTCCTCATTGCATGTCCCATCAACTTCAGCTGTCTCTTCCTGATGTTCAGTATTAATTTCCTTTTCGTTTCCATCCTTTCCAAAACATCATCATTGCTCACATGATATCCGCAGCATCCTTCTGTAGAACCACATTTCAGTTGCTTCAAGTTTTTCCTTCATCTTTGATGATATTGTTCGGCATTCATTAACATATTGAAGAACTAACACCACATAGCAATCCAGTACTCTCTTCTTTAATTCTAGTGAAATTTTTCTGTGATGATATAAAATCTAAAAATTAGCCTGAGAAATCGAGTCATGTATTTAAATAGCCTCTTCAGATATAGATTCTCAGATGGATGTTATACATGATGCCTATCTAGTTCAGAAATGTTGAAATTATCATCTGTATACTTCTTTTTCTATGTGCCCTTTCCCTTCAGGACGTAGACGATCATGGCTTTCCACATCTCCCTATCCCTCGTGGCTCTTAGCACGCCTTCTCTTATTACACTATGCAACCCTCGTTCCATCATCTATCTGATTGGGTCCTGCTTTCCCCTGTCTCTTTTCCTCTCTATCTGGCCTGCTAGTATCAGGTTCTCTAAACCCTCTTTCCTCATTGCATGTCCCAGGAACTTTAGCTGTCTCTTCCTGACGCTCAAAATTAATTTCCTTTTCGTTTCCATCATTTCCAAGACCTCATCATTGCTCACATGTTCGATCCATGATATCCGCAGCATCCTTCTGTAGAACCACATTTCAGTTGCTTCAAGTTTTTCCTTCATCTTTGATGATATTGTCCAGCATTCACTGCCGTATTGAAGAACTGACATCACATAGCAATCCAGTACTCTCTTCTTTGTTTCTAGTGAAATTTTCTTGTCTCTTAATACCTTACTCAACTTCTGGAATGCTTTCTTCGCCATGCCAATTCGACTCTCGGTCTCTGTATCGTACATTCCATCTTTAGTATCCCCCAATTGTATTTGGCATTTTGGGCTGCTCTTTTTGCTGATGACCATGCATTCGGTTTTCTTGCAGAATGTTTGTCGTCCTTTTTTGTCACTCTCTTCAGTTATCTTCTGTAGGAGGTCTTGTAGTTTCCTTTCCGTGTCTGCAATCACCACTGTATCACCTGCGTACCTTCTGTTCAAATTGTGGCCTCCGATAACAAATCCTGGCATAACATCTAGAGTCCTCAAAATAGTCACGCTGTACAAGTTGAATACATCCGGTGAAAAGACACATCCTTGTCTTACGCCCCTTTCTATCTTTGTATATCTGCTAAATTCGTTACCCGTCCGTATGCAGGAAGTTTGCTACCAGTCAATCAGTCAGTCAGTTAAGTGCCATACGTGATACACGTTTGGGCGATCATGTCTCGAAAGAAACATGATTGATTGGGCAGAAGATTATCTCGCAGTAGGTTGCCATTGCTTTCTGCGGTAGACTGGTTGCCAACCAAGGCTATAGAACCCAATCTATCCTGTTATTTGACTCATAGCTAAAAGTAGAAAAGATGTATTATATTATTAAGTAGTAATTATTTGGGGATCAGTTTATTATTTCATAACAATATAAAACTGATCCTCCACTTTATACCCAGTAGAAGCTTTAATCATATTTTCAACTATTATATTCAGTCAGTCAGTTAAGTGCCATACGTGATACACACTTGGGCGATCATGTCTCTAAAGATACATGATTGACTGCGCAGAAGATTATCCCGCAGTAGGTTGCCATTACTTTCTCCGGTAGACTGGTTGCTAACTAAAGCTATAGAACCCAATCTGTCCTGTTATTTAACCCATAACTGGAGGGAAGAGACGAATTAATACCTTTTCCAGAGGTAATTGCGCGTAAGTGAATGCAAGGAATTCAACTGGAATTCGAAGTCGGATCCCCGATTTGTCATTCGGAGCCGATATCCACTGCGCCACCCACGCACATCCTTCCAGCCAGTAGAGATACTTAATTACTCGTATGTCTTTATGAAAGTATAAAAAATAAAATTTCATAGTAAAAATACCGGCAATGCATTTTTGTAGTATAAAGATTACCAGCAATAAATTTTTTAAAAATTACCACCAAAACATATTTATCAAAAAGCAACTAAAATTTACGAGCGATTCATTTTTCTAAGGAAAATTACTAATACACCCAAGAAAATTAAATTTCGGTATTAAATGACCCATAAAAAGTTGATCAATCTCCAGGTGTTTAAATGTAGGGTCAATAGATACCTTCTCACAACACTCTCATCTACCCAAATCCTTACCCGCCTATCACCCACCCTCTGTCATTTCCTATATTTAATCAGCCTTTCTCCACTCTACGTAGCCCCCTGCACAGTAGTGGCAGTGACATGCCTTGCTCGGGGTGAAACGCTTATAAAAAAAAAAATATATACCAATAAAAAAAAAAACTTTTCTGAATAATATTTTTTTTTCTTTTTTAATTATGTTCTCTAACACTCCCTAAACATCTTAATTTCTTTAATATCTTGCTTGAGGTAAAATAATTCCAAAAATATGGATACACAATCACTCCTTATTTAACTACAGGGTTCCTGAGAGTGACAGTCAGTCAGTGATACATGCTTGGGCGATCATGTCTCTTTCGATCTAAAGTGACGAGGTAAATTTTCCCGCACTAGGTTGCCATTTCTTTCTGTGGTTGCCAGTCAAGGCTATAGAACCGAAACCCTCCTGCTATTCAATTCTTTTATCCAGACCAGTCAGTTAAGTGCCATTGGATGATCATGTCTTTTTCGATCCACGACTGATTAGGCAGTAGTTTGCCATTTTTTTCTGTGGAAAACTGGTTTTCAATAACACGATTTGTTGAACTAAGAAAGTCTCTGAAAAACGAAAATTAAAAAAAAATAATTGCTATTATTCTTAAATGTTCCCCCTCAGCGAGATCTTTCATCTGTTTGAAGAAAATTGCTGTTAATTCTATATCGAATTTGCCTAACACCTGAACATTTAGAAAATTGTGTAAAACTCAATGTAACAAAATATGTTGCCGATATTAAGCAATTGGATAAGACCATGCAAGGGCAAGGCTCCTGTTAATAATAAAAAACAGTTTATTTCTATTAATGTGGTTTACATATCATTCTATATATTAAAATCCTCCTACTATTTCTGTTATATCGTTGCTTGAACCAGCTTATAATGCTCTGGAGTGAGCGGCTTGGTGAGAGTAGTTGTGGCTTCGGGAGGCACCGTCCTATGGGTAAAGGAACTTGGAAGTGTTCCACCACGGAATATGTGAACGAGCGGCGCGTCATCGAGTTTAATTCGTTATCTCTTCGTCACCGGGGCCCGTGGCACAGTTGGTATGCCGTTTGCTTAATAACCTAACTGTCTCGGTTTCAATTCCTGGTAGTGGCATGAGCACTGCTGATGAGTCCTAAATATAGGACACAACGGCCGTCCAGTGTTTTCTGCATTCTGTTGAGGTCGAATAAAAAACTCGATGAATTACTTAATTTCAACTCCTCCTATTTCTTATATATATATAAATTATACTTTAGAACAGGTATATTGACCTAAACTTGTATAAAAACAGTTTATTTCTATTAATGTGGTTTACATATTGTATATATTATTATATAAAATATATTGCAGAACCTTGTCTGGTATAAAAATACTTATACTGTTGGCACAGTGGATGATTTTAAAACTCTAAATCGGCACATAGTTAGCAAAAGGTTGCTAACCCCTGGATTAAAGGATTGGCGGTTGTTTGAAATGAGAAAATCACGAAAAATGTATCCAATGTCTGGAAATGTCTAATATTGAGACAACACGATCGAAAATTCTAAAAGTCTGACTGATATTCATTCCATAGAGATTAGTCGCGTCTTTTGGAAATACTTCTTTTCCCAAAGTGAAGTGCAAACCATCGTGATGATAGGTTAGATTTCAATTCGATGTGCAAAGAATGGAAGCAAGATCACAAGGGATTTGGCTGAATTAAAGAGTCTCCGTTTACGCCATAAATGCCATTCAAAGTCTCCAGTGATAAATAAAAGAAAGAATTCTTTAAAACGATAAGATATTATCTAACTACAAAGAAGAAAACATATACATTTAAAAGCCGAAGATTTTAGAAGTAAGAGTCGGGGGAGAAAGCGGGGGAACAGAAAGGATAGGTTTACTTTATTGAAAACTAGCAGTATGGACCGGCGTTGCTCGGGTGTAATAAAAGCCTTAAAACTAATCCATGGTCCTGGAGCTCAGACTCAGCCTAAAGAATATTTAAAATAAAATAATGGCGACAATTTACCAATCGCACATATATATATATTATATATATATATATGTATATATATATATATACTAGCAGTACAGCCCGGCGTTGCTCGGATGTAATGAAAGCTTTAAAACTAATCCATGGTCCTGGAGCTCAGACTCAGCCTAAGAAATATTTCTGTGAGGTTTGGTGAAAATCAGATAAAAATTGTAGGTTTGTATAAAGGACATACAGACAGATAAACAGACATCTTGCCTTTTATATATATATATATATAATCGATTTTCTGCAGTATTGTAAGAACTGCAACCTTGAAACTTCTGAATATCGTTTCTTATGTCTTTGTCTATGAGTTTATCAAATTTGATTAAAATCGGACCACTCCTTCTATTATCTGAATTTTTCGATTATCGATTTTCGATATTTATCGGAGGTACCTCGACACAAAACCTAGCTAAGAACACTCGCAGACGCTTATAGTATAACTCTGTAAATTTTCAAGAAAATCGGTTCAGCCGTTTCAGAGTCTATAGATAACGGAGACACACACACAGACACACGCACACAGACACACACAAAGTTCCATTTATAAATAAGTTTAGATTTAGATTTAGATAAATAAAAACAAAACAAAAAATGAAGCCCTGGTTGAGTTGTTCTTTGCCTGGAGACAGAGAGCTTTTCTGATCGCGTACACGCCCCAGGTCCCCCATACTTGATACCGGGCTTGGACAGAGGAGAAAAAGAGATGACAGAGAGTCGGAAAGGGCGACTCAACACCGTCGACTCAGCGCCAGGACAATTAAGGGCCGAGACAATTCAGGTAAAAGCATAGGTTGTTGTTTTTTTAATAACAGAATAAAAGTAATCTATGAAGGATTAAAGCCTTAATTAGTGAATACTTTTCTTTAAAAAGATATTTGAAACAACATTATGTAAAATAGGAACCATTTTTTGTTTTTAGTTATTT